>BQNB010132780.1:0-18570 GCA_026074375.1 Tanacetum coccineum
TTTTAGGGTTAAGATTTTCTAGGGTTTATGGAGATAATGAAGGTGTAAGGATTGTGTGTGTGTGTATGTCGAAATTAGAAGTAGGAGGACAAGGAAAACCAAAGATGAGGAGAGGGTATGATGAATATGGAAGTTGTGTTGTGTTCTCTGTGTTTGCAATGAAGTATACTTGATCTTTTATGCATGAATAAGAGGCAGGCATAGTGTTCCTATGCAAGGTTACGTTTGAATGTTAATCTAATAAGGGCAAAGATTTCTTGGGTTTAAAACGTGGTCAATGTACAGGGATTTAAAGGGGAATACTATTGGAGGCGTGGAAGCAAAACCAAGAGAAGGGAAAGCAGCTAGTATTTATCACGAGAATGGTTTGGGTTTTGTAAAAGAGATTATAGGCTTTTATACATTGGGTAAAAGAGTTAAATTTGGATGAGATACATGAGCTTTTATTCAGCCGAATAACATTGGTTTTTAGGAGTTGGAAACAATTGTGTCGTGACTTATGACTATAATGTAGGGGAACTCATTTGTTTCCTTGTATGAGACTTATGGTTTAAGAGTTGCATTACTTGCTTTATTTGAAAATCAAAAAGAAATATAAGTCTAGTTCAAATTTACTTATTCGCATTAATACTAAGTGGTGAAAAAGAAAAAGAATGGGATGGATTCATTTTTGGTTTGTTAAGGTGTAGTGAAAATTATAAATGGTTCCTTAATTTAATGTAGCACTAATCACGTTTATGAATGTCTTGATTAAGTTCTGAAATGTATGAGTACGTATAAGTATGGAACCGGGTATAGAGGTTAGAAGGTTTTGCTAAAAATTTGATATTAAAGGCACACGTGCAAATGCCCAACAATTGAAATAAATAAATAATGAAATTATTGGAATTGTAATATGACCTGAAAATACGGGGTGTTATAGCTTCTTCTTTGACTAACTCATCATCTTCCAATGGTGATGTTTTAGGCGGGGGAGGAGTTTCATCGAAAGTTACATTCAACGACTCTTCAACTTTCATTGTTTTTTTGTTAAGTATTATGCAAGCTTTACTATTTTGCGAATATCCTAGGAAGACACCTTCGTATGACTTTGGGTTGAACTTGGTGAGGTAATCTTTTATATTAGGAATAAAACATTTACTTCCGAATACTCTAAAATAGTTAAGGTTTGGTTTCCTACCTCTTAACAACTCGTATGGAGTTTTTCCTAAAATAAGTCTAATGAAAACTCTATTGATTATATAGGTTGACGTATCGACCGCATTACATCAAAATTTTTGAGGAATGGATTGTTCGTTTAACATGGTTCTACTCATTTCTTGTAGAGTGCGATTTTTTCTTTCTACTACCCCATTTGATTATGGAGTACGAGGAGCAGTAAAATTATGAGATATCCCATTTAAATCACAATAGTTTCCGAATTGTACTTCATTATCAAATTCTCAACCATGGTCCGTTCTAATTGATACAATGGATCATCCTAATTTGTTTTGGATCATTTTGCTAAATATTTTGAATTTTTCGAAGGCTTCGGTTTTATTTGCTAAAAGCTAGTCCATGTGAATCGAGAATAGTCATCTACGATTACTAAGGTATAACGATTCCCTCCATAACTTTGTATGGCGGAGGGGCCAAACAAATCCATGTGAAGTAGTTCTAAGCATCTAGTTGTTGAAACTATATTTTTAGCCTTGTGACTTGCATGAGCTTGTTTTCTAATTTTGCAAGCATCATAAAAATGTCGATCGTATTTTAGTTTGGGTAGGTTTCTAACTAATTCTTTAGATGCTAATGATTGAATTAATTGCATATTAGCGTGACCTAATCTCCTATGCCATAGTGTGGAGTTTTCGTCCAATGTTGCAAGGCATATTTTGTCTTCCGGTTTATTTCCTAGTTTCATTACATATATTCCTCCTTTCCTAATTCCTTTACCTATAACCTTTTCGTCTTTGATTATTTCGCTATCGTGTTCGGTAAATATTACTTTGCATTTGTTATCACATATTTGACCTACACTAAGCAAGTTATATGTTAAGTTATCTGCGTGCTCAACATTTTCAATTATTAGGGAGTCTTGAGAAATCGTACCTTTGCCTATGATTTTACCGCGCATATTGCTCCCAAAGATTACGTTTCCTCCATTGTATGCTTTGTATGAAAAAAATAACTTTCGATTACCGGTCATGTGTTTTGAGCATCCACTATCTTTAATCCACTCATCGGTCCAAGTTTATTCCTAGGCATATTTCATCGGGCGCTTGAGCTACAAGACAAGTTTTATCTTTAGTCCTTTCCACTTTATTTTCTCCATTGTCGCTCCATGCTCCTCCAATAAATGCTCTTTGTTCGTTGTTCTTTGGCGGCTTTGAACATTCTCCAATGAGGTGATTTGGATCACCACATCTAAAACATTTTCTTTCACTTTTACCATAACCATCATTTCTACTTCTTTGGAATGTTTTTCTATCGCCTCGTGGTTGTCTTACAAATCTTCCTTGTCTCTTGAAGAATTTCTTGAATTCCTTTACGGCCATAACATACTCTTCGTCTTCACTATTGAAGCTTGATCTATCTTCATCACTTACTTCCTTTTTCACCTTTAATGCAAGAGATCTACTTTGTTCTTTCTTGCGTTTAACCGTTTCGAAATCTTTCTTTATTACTTATTCATAAACTTTCAAGTTTCCAATAAGTTTGTCAAGAGGTAAGGTTGTTAGATTCTTTGATTCTTCAATCGCCGTGACTTTCGCGTGCCATTTTGGATGTAATGCCCTAAGAAACTTCCTAACACAATTCTTGCTAGAAAAACCTTCATCAAGTGATTTTAGACTAGTAATAATAGTGTTAAATTTAGCAGAGGCATTATCTATTGATTCCTCTTTCGGAATCGTAAATTGTTCATATTGTTGAACAAGAAGATCTATTTTGTTAGCTTTGACTTGATTATTACCTTGATGAGTGATTAATAAAGTATCCCAACAATCTCCCTTATGGCGAGAAAACCTTACAAACTTTCGCTTATCTTGATTTCCAAAACTAAGATAGATACCCGAGGTTCTAACTTAGCTAGAACCAATCTACCAACAACTTCACTACATCAACTTGCTTCACGACTTGATTACGACTACACAACTTCTTCACACTTAGTTTTCTTCACACCACTACTTCACCAAGCCACTACTATAAACACAACCTAAACTAACATTCTACTAGAAAGATCACCAAGAACCAACTAAACTTATAACATTCACCAAGATCCTAACACTACACAACTTTACAAAGATTTACAATGATTTACTAGTTTATGATATGGATGCAATAAGATTGCAACAACACACAAAGGTGTAATACTTCTTCACTTGATGGTAGGAAGTATTCTTCTCTTGCACTTGAGGATTTGAGCTTGGATCACTTGGAAACAAAGCTTTATGATTAAATGATCAAAGGATTTTAATGAGATGTGTGGGTTGTTTTTTATCAGAAAGAATGAGTGCAAAAGGTAAGAAAATAGTGGGGAATAGTCCAGTATTTATAGGACATTCTGGAGGAGCGTCTACCTATGGGCGGTCCCCTTAAATAGGTGGGCGGTCCCCTTAAAGATAAGGGGGTCGCCCGTGTATTTAAGGGGGCCGCCCTAGACTAGGCGCTCCCCAGTTTGTCCTTTTGTGTAAGGGGGATTTTCTGGAACTTTCTAGCCGTTTTAGGTCCGAAAATTTGAATTTCAAAATGTTTATTTTGAATAAAACATTTCTTTTAATTGTAGAAAATGTTTTGTAATGTTTATAAAAATGTTTACAATATTTATAAAAGTCGAGGTGAAATAAAAAAATTATTTGATCATTAAAATGCATTAAACATTCAATTTATTCATGACCTTTAAGTGATATAATTTTCGAAATGATAATTTACTACTAATAAGTACTTGTTTACACTTAATTTACATTGAACGTTTACTATATCTTGTGATTATCAAAACGAAAAGATGTGAAAAATATAATAATATTTTTATTAGCCTTATTTCTATCGACAAAAATCAATTTCTTTCCTCAAGACGGATGCGATGGACATTGAACCCATACTTGATAAATTTGAATATACAAAATTATGTCATTAGGAGAAGGAGGGCTGGTTTGATATGGACCATCCGTAGGGACACCATATGCCAACTCATCAAGTGACCATTTGTCAGTAAAGACGCAGACACCCTCGCAAGGTATGTCAAGAATTTGAGCAAATTCTTTAAGAGAGTAAGAAAAGAATTGATTTGAATCACAAATTCGATGAACATTTGACCTTCGTCAGAATAGTTTATTTGACATTGACTATAAAACTCGAGTATCAAACTCAAGAAAATGAAACAAAGACCGAACATAGTTCAGATCCGCAAAGTCCTCAAAAACCAACCGACCCTCATGAATGTAGCGATTTTCAAGGTTTCTTAATCGTCTTACAAGTGAACGATTATTCATGTGAAAAATCATTAGGAAATAGTATTTTGTATATATAGTCGTCAGAGATTTATTGGCAGGATGGATTACCTAGAAAGAATAAAATTGAAGTCACATTTTATTATCATTTACTTGTAGTATTTTATTGACATTGTTTCTAGTGGGTGCCTAAATGTCACAAATGTAGAGTAACAATTAACTCGACCTAAAATTAAAATCCTAAGAGTTAATCAAAATTTTATTTTGCTCATCCAAACATGTCGAAAATACATTCTGAATTATTAACTCAACCTTTGTTCATGAGATCATTATGCATGTGTTTGAAAACTTTTTTAAGTTGTATTTCACAATGCATAATAACCATTTTATTATTTCCATACGTTAGGATTTGAAAATAGAATTGGGGTTTTGGTTCGAAATTAATTTTTCGACAAACTCGCTAGTGTATGCAAATCCTATGTCTAAGGGAAGCATATTAGTTATACATTGTATCCTAGTAGCCCTAATTGTACAAAATTGAAGCAAATATGAAAAATTCCCAATTTTAATTTCTTGTATTCATCATGAACCCTAGACTCAAATTGAAAGAAAATAGATGAAATGACTTACAATTGATGATGTTAGTGATGTTAGGAATGGTTGTATGTGTTAATTCTATCTTCAATTTAAGTTTTGATGGTTGATTTTGATTTTTTGGGTTGGTATTTTCATTTTCGTCGATGCAGCAAAGAGACCGGGTTGGTTTGGTTTATATTAGTTAGAAAATTTTGACTACGTGTGGAAAATATGGTGTCAGCTGAGTGCTGTCACCCTATATCGATAAGGGGCCGACCAAAAATACCTTTGGGAACCGCCTAGGATATGGGGGCCGCCCTTAGCGAGGGAATTTGGACTAAGTTTTGACAAAAATTTTACAACGAGGAGTGACGTTTTAATTTGCATTTCACGAATTAAAAATGTCTAACTAGCTTCGGATGAAGTAGTTAAATTGTCACGACGCGAAATGGAACGCAGACTAGAATTGAGACAGTTTAAAGAGAAGCGGACTAATACGATTTATGTAATGTGTTACATCATTCCTAAACCAAAGACGTAGATAGTAAACAATTCCACTTTAAGGTTTTCATAAGAATGTCGGGAATTTGTCACTACGGCACTTTTTCGATTAGAGAAATGTCCTTTCTAGACATTATCACGAATCAAAGTGGTGACGAATTATGATATTTAGGGTTCGAGAATATGCACCGGGTTTTTGCTAAGGTCAATCGCGCCTTTATTGTCGACATGATCTGGATGTCCGACGTAGTCGATAAGGCCTTGTTCATCCATAGAGCTTGTATACAAGCTTTCTGGCGCTTACGTATACGCTTCATAATGGATATAGCAAGAGCGGTTTGGTTTCTTGAGAACCAGATGTCAAACAACATCCACGAACATACAAATACCGCATAGTGCTCTTCCGCCCAATAATCATAATCTCACCCTCAAAATTAGAAGTCTGCATAAACTACTATTTCTAAGGCGGACCCCTTAGGAAGCCAAATCCTAAGTATGCGTAATGCCTTTAATGTAAATCCAGGATACGCTTAACCGCTTCGAGTTGGGAGGTTTTGGGAGCCTCTTAGAGCGGGCACAAAGGCAATACACTACACATTGATATCGGGCCTACTTGCAATTAGGTATACTAAACAACCTATCTGCCTCGATACTTGGTACTATCTCGTACCGCTTCACAACTCTTAATATTTATCGACAGTTAGGTATCAGAAAGGGACATATGGGGTTTTCATTGTTTAGATTCTTCTAAGCCAAATTTCTTAAGCCTTTCTTTATAAGTTAAGATGATTAAAGAAGATACCATCTTCCATTTGTTTTATTTGTAGTCCAAGGAAGAAGTTAAGTTCACCCATCATGCTCATCTCGAACTCGTCATGCATGATTTTGGCAAATTCATCACACATGTCTTGACAAGTCGAGCCGAATATAATGTCGTCGACATATATTTGAACGATGATGAGGTTTGAACTTTTCTTCTTGGTAAAAAGTATGTTATCTACCATTCCTATTTTGTATTCATGTTTAATGAGAAAATCTTTTAATCTATCATACCAAGCTTTGGGTGCTTGTTTAAGACCGTATAAAGCTTTCTTAAGTTTATAAACATGATCTGGTTTTTCAAAGTCAATGAATCCTGAAGGTTGTGCCACGTATACCTCCTCATTGATAAAACCGTTCAAGAATGCACTTTTTACATCCATTTGGAATAGCTTAAAATCTAAAGCACAAGCATAAGCTAATAGTATCCTAATCGACTCAAGTCTAGAAACTAGGGAATAAGTTTCATCATAATCGATGCCCTCTTGTTGATTATAGCCTTGAGCAACTAACCTAGCCTTATTTTGAGAAACAATACTTTCTCGTCTAACTTATTTCTAAACACCCACTTAGTTCCTATGATTGTCATATTCCTAGGTTGTGGAACTAACTCCCAAACGTCGTTAGCAATGAATTGATTTAATTCTTCTTGCATGGCGACTATCCAACTATCATCCGTTAAGGCTTCATTCACATTCTTAGGTTTTATAGTTGATATAAAACAAAAGAAGTTACTTTGGTTTTGGGCTTGTGATCTAAGGGTTCTTTGGTTAAGGTTTCCTATGACATTTTCTAATGGATGGTTCCTAGATTCCTTAATATTGACTATTTCGTCAATCTTTAAAGTTTCATCCTCAATGTCATTTTCTAGGTTTTTCTTTTCGGTAACCTTAATTGCTTCTTCTTCATCTAAGTCATCATCCACCAAGGGTGATGTCTTAGAGGGTGGAGGAGTTTCATCGAATGTCACGTTGAGTGATTCTTTGACTTTCCTAGTATGTTTGTTAAGGATGATGTAGGCTTTACTATTTTGCGAGTAACCTAAAAAGATACATTCGTATGACTTTGGGTCAAACTTTGTAAGGTAGTCTTTAGTGTTTAAAATGAAGCACTTGCTTCCAAACACTCTAAAGTAATCTAGAGTAGGTTTCCTACCTTTTAAGAGTTCGTAAGGTGTTTTTCCTAAGATGGCTCTAATTAGGATTCGGTTGAGAATGTATGTTGAAGTATCTACTAAGCGTTCAACCAAAAACTTTTGTGGTGACGATTGCTATTCAACCAGAGCCACTCATCTTTCTTGAAGTGTCATATTTTTCCCTTTAATCACGCCATTGATGTAGAGTGATTGGAGCCTTTGAGAAGTTATGTGTAATTCCATTGGCATTACAAAACTCTCTAAATTGCACCTCATTATCAAATTCCCTACCGTGGTCGGTTCTTATTGACACTATTGTACATCCTAATTGGTTTTGAATTTTCTTACTAAATATTTCAAATTGATCGAAGGCTTCGGTTTTGTCCTTAAGGAATCTAGTCCAAGTATACCTAGAGTAGTCATCTACTATGACTAAGGTGTAACGGTTTCCTCCGTAACTCCGTACGGCGGATGGACCGAAGAGATCCATATGAAGGAGTTCTAAGCATCTAGTCGTTGAGACTATATTCTTAGCCTTGTGACTAGCGTGAGCTTGTTTTCTAATTTTGCAAGCATCACAGAAGTGTTGATCAAACTTAAGCTTAGGTAAGTTTCTAACTAATTCCTTAGATGCTAACGATTGAATAAGACGCATATTTGCGTGACCTAATCTCCTATTGACCATCATAACATGGAATTTTCTCAATCCATTTGCGTAGACAAAAATTTGGTCTTTAGCTTATTTCCTATTTCATCACATATAAGCCTTTCTTCCTAATACCTCTACCTATGACCTTACCATCCTTAGTGATTTCACTATCATGTTCAGAGAAAGTTACTCTACACTTATTATCACATATTTGTCCTATACTTAACAAATTGAATCTTAAGTTATCTACATGTTCTACATTATCTATTTTGAGAGAGTCATTCGAAATCGTACCTTTGCCAATGATGTTACCGCGAAGATTGCTACCAAAAATGACACTCCCTCCGTTGTATGCCTTGTAGCTTAAGAAAAGCTTTCGGTTACCCATCATGTGTTTTGAGCATCCGCTATCTTTTATCCACTCATCGGGTTCCAAGTCAACTCTAAGGCATATCTCACTTGATGCTTGAGCTACAAGAAATGTTTCGTCTTTGACCTTCTTATCATCTTCTTCACCACTATCACTCTAAGAACCTCCGACAAAAGCTCTTTGGTTCTTGTCTTTTGGTGATTTTGGACATTCTTTAATAAGATGATTTGGGTCGCCGTATCTAAAGCATTTTCTATCGCCTTTACCGTTCTTGTCATTACGGCTTCTTGGAACGCTTTTGCCATCCGTAGGTTGTCTCACAAATCACCTCTTCCTCTTAAAGACTTCTAGAAGTCTTAACCGCCATGGGTGTATACTTCATCTCACTACCGGAAGTCGAACAATCTCTCATCTACTAAGAGTCCTTTCTTAGTCCTTACAGCAAAATTTTCTTTCTCCCTTAGCTTTGACTATTTTAGAATCTTTCTTGATGATCATCTTGTGAACTTTGAGATTCCCGATAGTGATGTTAAGTCTTTCGATTCTCAATCGTTGTGACCTTTGCTCTCCATTTAGGATGTAGAGCCTTAAGAAATTTCCTAACATAATTCTTTTCTTGCTAGAATAAACCTTCATCAAAAGAGCTTGACTCTTTAATCGTCGTGACCTCTGCTCTCCATTTAGGATGTAGAGCCCTAAGTAACTTCCTAACATAATTCTTGCTATAATAACCTTCATCAAGAAATTTTAGACTAGTAATGATAGTATTAAATCTAGCAAAAGCACTATCTATAGATTCGTCTTCAAAAATGATGAATTGTTCATATTTTTGTACCAAAAGGTCAATCTTGTTATCTTTGACTTGGTTATTACCTTGATGGGTGATTAACAAAGTTTTTCAAAAAAAATTTCCCGTATTACACATAAAAATTCTTTCATATTCTTTTCTTGGCAAAGCATTATAAATAACCATTTTAGCTTCGTTATTTTTTGCAAGCTTCTTTTTAAGATCGTCACTTTGTTTTTCAAAAGGGGTAACCTCATCTAATTTGGTTTCCAAATTTTGTTGAATAGGTTGAGAATCACCGTTAGTAATAACATGCCAAAATCAAGATCTTTTTATTTAACATATGTCTTGAATCTATTTTTTTAATAAATGAAACTATCGTTTTAAAAAAGTGGTGGTCTTTGCATGGATTGCCCTTCTAGATATTTGTCGGAATCCATATCGATCCAAGCTTTAAAATACAATATATTTTAAAAATCTTGAGTGACCTTGGCTCTGATACCAATTGTGGAAACTAAAAGGGGGAGGGGGGTTGAATAGTTTACAGGTTCGTTTTATGTTTTAAAAGTTTGCTTTCAAAATACTTAGATTCGAGTTGTATGTTCAACAAATCAACAATATGAATCAACAATGTAAATATCTAACCTAATACTAAATAACAATCACAACAATACAAAAAGATAAGAGAAGGAACAATCAAACCAAGACACCAAGATTTATAGTGGTTTGGCTACGAATATCTTCCTCGGCCTAATCCACTCTTCGAGTATCCTACTCGAGTTTTCACTATGTTAACAAGCTTCTTTCAGGCGGAGAAAACCGTTTACACGTCGCTTACGTTGTTTTTTTGACACTAAGCTAAAAGTCGAGTCCTAATCTTAGTTTGAACTAATCTACCACTTCACAAACACTATACAATCACAAGATCTACACTATCGGATTTACACACAATCCGATTCACACAATTACATAAGATAATTACAATAGAGATTTGATACTTAGAAGAAGAGATGAGAGATCACTAATTACAATTCGTTTCTTGGCGAATATGAATGTTCTTCTCTTGCACTTGATAGAGAGGAAAGATGAGAAGAAGAGAATAGATCACTTGAAACAAGATCAAACAATGTTAGTGATCAAGAGATTTAGTAAAAGAAAGAAGGTTTTTAGAGAGAGAACTAAGACTGGAAAAATTCATGCAAAGAGGTGTATTTTTCTGCCAGAAATAGTGCCGTATTTATAGCCAGCGAATCCATCGGTCATCTGCTGGCGGTCCCGGCGGTCCCAGATATATCTGGGGGCCACCGTGCGTATAAGGGGGCTGCCTAGTAGACTCCGCTCCTGTTTTTGTCTTTTTGCGGGGAAGGTTGTATCTGGTATGGAAGCTTCCATTTTGGGGGGAAATTTTGAATTTCAAATTTAAGTTTGAAAAAAACTTTTCTTTTAATTAAAAAGTATTTTATATATTTATTTTTGTGAAAATACTTTTGTAAAAATGTGATGGTTAAGAAAAAATATTTTCTTGATCACTAATCATGCTTAATGATTTGTTTGTACATACCTTAAGTGATCACTAATCTTAGAAATGGAATTTTACGATTAATAATTTGTAAACGTTTATTTTTATCGTAAACGTTTTTACATTTTGTTATTATCAAAACATTGAGAGGTCGAAAAATATAAATAACGTTTTTAGACATTATTTGTATTAACAATCTCCCCCTTTTTGATGATGACAAAATATAAACTCATTTTGTATAAAATTAAATGTTTCAAGATTATTAATGAGTTTCATTCCATTTCTCCCCCTTTTTGTCGAATTCAAAAAGGATGATCGTCGAATTGTTGTAGAAAGAAAGAAGTCGACGATATCAAGACTCCCCCTTGATGTATGCTCCCCCTCGTTTGGGGCACCAAGGGATCGATCTTACGAAAATTGTTTGCTACAAAACAAAGTTAGAGGTACAAGTGCAAGACAATATAGCAATTCATGCAAGTTAAACCATAAAGTAGTTTCATTCATTACTTAATAAACTCATACAAGAAGCATTGATTGCCATCATGAAGGAACCGTTTTACAACAGATACGAAGACAAAGACCAAGAACACTCGAGCTTAAACGGACAAAAGCAATCTCACTGATCTCATGAAGGTATGTCATCATTGACTCACTTCGGTGGGAGATTGGTTAGCCTTAATTTTATTGAGTACTAAAGGAAGCTTGTTTCCTGTGTTCAAGACTCACTTCGGGGGAGATTATTGTTAGCCTCAATTTATTGAGTCGAACAAGGAAGTTCGGTCACTCTACGATGGAGCTTCGGTCTTTAATTAGTTAATGTTGTAATAGGATAATATCGGGAATCGGGCTCGATAGTTAATCTAATATTGTATATGTTTCGGGTTTAATCCCAAGCAAAACCCGAGCCGGGTCCTAGTTAAAATATCCCGCGACGTTACTTCAACGCGACGGGGTATATATACTTTTTTTCTTCTTTAGAAAAAGTAAGTTGTTCATTTATCTAAAAATCTCTTTTCTCTTTTCTCTCTCATTTCTCTCTCCTCTTTCTCTCTCTAAACAACTCACTCTCTTTCTCCTTTCTAGTTTGATTTCGTGTGTGATATATATGTTTCACGAGATTTTACAAATCAAACAAATAAACCGTATAATTCACGAAAGCGGATATAATTAGTTCACCTCTGAAACAGGGATTAATTTGCCTTCAAAATAAGGATTAAATTGCCTTCCAAAAGGAAATTAATTCGCCTTAGAAATTGACTAATTCGCCTCTAGGAAAAGTATTAATTCGCCTTGTAAAGAGGAGGAGTAATCCGCCTTCCAAGGAATAAGTACTAATTCGCCTTGCAAAGTAATATGTGCTAATTCCCCTTTCCTCAGAAAAAGAACTAATTCACCTTGCAAAGAAAAAAAATGCTAATTCACCTTAAAAAAGGAACTAATTCGCCTTGAAGATAAAGGAACTAATTCGCCTTGAAAAGAAATGAACTAATTCGCCTTCAAGAACAAAACTAATTCACCTCCAGCAAAAATGAACTTCAAATTTTCCAAAACACTAAAAGACTCACTTTATGACGTTTTTACTCAAAATTACTTGTACAACTTACTTATCTAAGCCTAGTAGAACCTTAAAAATACAAACTTTAAACTTTTTAACACAAAAAATTTCAAATCAAGATTTTAGACACCAAATACTTTTCAAACAAAACAACTTATAAAAATGAAGATTTCTATGTTTTTCCAAGGTTTTGCTTGTACAACTAGATAATACTAAGACAAAGGAAGAAGAAAGTAGTAAACTTTATGGTTTTTAAACCCACAAAAAAGAAAAAACTTCTTGTGTACAGTTCGAACCAAGAAAAAACAAGTAAAGAACTAACACAAAAACAAACAATATCACCCCATGGCTCTTGATACCAATTGAAGAATACTAAATAATCAATAACACCAAAGAACAATGAAGAAATATAGAGCGAGAAAGAGGTTGGGAGGAAGTTTTTAGTGAGAGAAAGTAAAAGAGAAAATGCACACTTAGATTATGAGATAAACAACTAACCAACACCCTCTCCATGTGTGGAGAGGGTATTTATACAAAAGATAAGGGCCATCCTAATGGGCTAAGTTCGTGGGCTTTCTATGGGCTTTCCTAAGCTAGCCTATCTAGTTTCCAAATATTACTTTATAAGCTATCTAAAAATATAATGATAGTGACCGACACTTTTCGTGTTCCTAATAGTCTTTAGTGTTTAAAATGAAGCACTTGCTTCCAAACACTCTAAAATAATCAAGAGTAGGTTTCCTACCTCTAAGGAGTTCATAAGGTGTTTTTCCTAGGATGGCTCTAATTAGGATTCGGTTGAGAATGTATGTTGAAGTATCTATGGAATTACACCAAAACTTTTGAGGCAACGATTGTTCATTCAACATTGTTTTACTCATTTCTTGTAGAGTCCTATTTTTCCTTTCTACCATGCCATTTGATTGTGGAGTGCGTGAAGCCGAGAAGTTATGTGTAATACCATTGGCATTACAAAAATCTTCAAATTGCACTTCATTATCAAATTCTCTACCGTGGTCGGTTCTTATTGACACTATTGTACATTCTAATTGGTTTTGAATTTTCTTACTAAATATTTTGAATTGATCAAAGGCTTTGGTTTTATCTTTAAGGAATCTAGTCCAAGTATACCTAGAGTAGTCATCTACTAGGACTAAGGTGTAGCGGTTTCCTCCATAACTCCGTACGGCGGATGGACCGAATAGATCCATATGAAGCAGTTCTAAGCATCTAGTCGTTGAGACTATATTCTTAGCTTTGTTACTAGCGTGAGCTTGTTTTCTAATTTTGCAAGCATCATAGAAGTGTTGATCAAACTTAAGCTTAGGAAAGTTTCTAACTAATTCCTTAGATGCTAACAATTGCATGAGACACATATTAGCGTGACCTAATCTCTTATGCTACAATGTGGAGTTTTCATCAATCGTTGCAAGACAAATTTTGTCTTTTGGCTTGTTTCCTAATTTCATCAAATATAAGCCTTTCTTCTTAATATCAATACCTATAACCTTACCATCCTTAGTGATTTCACTATTATGTTCAGAAAAAGTTACTCTACACTTATTATCACATATTTGTCCTACAGTTAGCAAGTTAAATCTTAAGTTATCTACTTGTTCTACATTATCTATTTTGAGAGAGTCATTCAAAATCGTACCTTTGCCAATGATGTTACCGCGGAGATTGCTACCAAAAATAACATTACCTTCATTGAATGCCTTGTAGCTTGAGAAGAGATGTCGGTTACCCATCATGTGTTTAGAGCATCCGCTATCCTTTATCCACTCGTCCGGTTTCAAGTCGACTCCAAGGCATATCTATTTATATAAGAAAATAACTCAAACATTTGGTCCCCAATATCTCATGGGTCCAAAGTTGTTAGTGCAAAACATCCCTTGCATTTGATGCAAGTGGTTGGGATGTGGAAATGGAAGACACATTTTCCATGGCATGTAACTTTGACATTGGAAATTGTTCCAAGTTACGGGAAAGCCATGAGGTTGGTTTTGTCGGCCAACATTCCTTTTTGGTTGCGGTGTCTTAGGACGAGGATAACTATTATTGACTCTTCTAGGTGGTGGAGTTTTTGATCTAAAGTTTGGTTTTGAAAATCCAACTCTGGGTTTTAACGATGGCTTGTAAAATCGTTTAACTTCATTATCACTAGCAACTAGAGCTTTAACTTTGTTTACCATTATATGTTATGGTCTAGGACCCAAAATGGATTTTTGAAAAGAAACAGATTTCTCAAAATCTGGTAAACATACTGGCGGTCCCATAATTGCTTTGGGGGCCGCCTCTGCTATATGGGGGCCGCCCTTATTTAAGGGACCTCTACCATGGGACGTTTCTTTTTGAGATTTCACAAATTTTATTTAGTTCCACTAGCTGATGCTTCAAGTGAATTGAATCCTAAACCTAATTTATCCCTGGAGGGTTTTTAATTACTCAACATTTCATTTAAGCAATGTGTACTCTTTTAAAAAAATTTTAGTTTAATAGCTTCCTCTTTAAGTTTTTCATTTTCAATTCAAAGCAATTGACATTTTGTACATTCGAGATCAACTCCTTTGCTTTTCTCGAATGTGAACAATTTTTCTTTTAATTCACTAAGCTCATTTTCTATGCTATTTCTAACGGCTTTTAATCTTTTGTTCTTTGTGATTATTTTTAGACTCATTTTGCATAGTTTGTCATATTCATTATCTAGAGCTAAATCATCTATTGATGAGTTTTCATCACTAAAGTAAGAGGAATCAGAACATACCTCATTTGATGCTTGAGCTACGAGACACGTCTCGTCTTTGACCTTCTCATCATCTTCTTCACCGCTATCACTCCAAGAACCTTCGACGAATGCTCTTTGGTTCTTGTCTTTCGGTGGTTTTGGACATTCTCTAATAAGATGATTTGGATCACCGCATCTAAAACATTTTCTATCACTTTTGCCGTTCTTGTCATCTCGGCTTCTTTGGAACGTCTTTTTGTCGTTCCGAGGTTGTCTCACGAATCTACCTCTTCTCTTGAAGAACTTCTTGAAGTCTCTAACCGCCATGGCGTATTCTTCGTCTTCACTTTCGAAAGTCGAACACTCCTCATCACTAGATTCTTTCTTAGCCTTTAAAGCAAGAGATTTTCTTTCTCCCTTAGCTTTGACTATTTCAGAATATTTCTTGATGATCATCTCGTGAACTTTAAGATTCCTGATGAGCTCATCAAGTGACAGTGATGTTAAGTCTTTTGACTCTTCAATCGCCGTGACCTTTGCTCTCCATTTAGACTAGTAATGATAGTATTAAATCTAGCAAAAGCACTATCTATAGATTCGTCTTTAGAAATGACGAATTGTTCATATTGTTGTACCAAAAGGTCGATCTTATTATCTTTGACTTGGTTATTACCTTGATGGGTGATTAACAAAGTGTTCCAAATTTCTTTTGCCGTATTATACATGTAAATTCTTTCATATTCTTTTCTTGGCAAAGCATTGTAAATAACCATTTTGGCTTCGTTATTTTTCACAAGCCTCTTTTTAAGATCATCACTTTGTTTTTCAAAAGGGATAACCTCATCTAATTTTGTTTCCGGATTTTGTTGAATAGGTTAAAAATCACCGTTAGTAATAACATGCCAAAGATCAAGATTTTTTGATTTAACATATGTTTCGAATCTATTTTTCTAATAAATAAAACTATCACATTCAAAAAGTGGTGGTCTTTGCATGGATTGCCCTTCTAGATATTTGTCGGAATCCATAAATCGATCCAAGCTTTAAAATACAGTATATTTTAAAAATATTGAGTGACCTCGGTCCCTGATACCAATTGTGGAAACTAGAAGGAGGAGTTGAATAGTTTACAGGTTCGTTTTCGTTTTTAATTATCCGTTTTAAAACTTTGCTTATAAAATGGTTTGATTCGAGTTGTATGTCAATCAAACAACAATATGAATCACAAGTAAACTATCTAATGTAATGTACTAAATAAACAATAACAATATAAAGAAATAAGGAAAGAAACGATCAAACCAAGACACCAAGATTTATAGTGGTTCGGCTACGAAGCACCTCTTCGCCCTACTCTACCCCCGAGTATCCACTCGATATTTCACTATGAGAAAACCGTTTACACTCCTACTTCCTTTTCCAGCACTAAGCTAGATTGTCGATCCTAATCTTAGCTCTAACAATCTAAGAGATCACTAAGTCTTTATACACTCACAAGAAATATACTCCTTGGATTTGACACACAATCCAATTTACCACAAATACACAAAATTTTTTTTACACTAATGGAACTACACACAACCAATTGTTACACAACACAACAAAGAAAATATAATTGAAGATGTTATGATCTTGAGGAGGAGGAAATAGATCACTTAAACAATTCGTTTCTAGATTAATACGATTGTTCTTCTCTTGCACTTGATTAGAAGAAGGGAGGAAGAAGGAATTAATCACTTGAAACAAGATCAAGATATGTGTTTTAGAAAGAAAGAAAGAAGAGAGAAAAGTAGATCTGAGAAAATTCGTGGCAAGAGGTTCTGTTTTTCAGATGGGGTGGCCCAGTATTTATAGAAGACAAAAATAGCCGTTACTCTGCAGGCGGTCCCGGCGGTCCCTAATATGTTAGGGGGCCGCCAGGCCTATAAGGGGGACGCCCGTCAATGAGTTCGCTCCTCGATTTTGTCTTTTAGTGAGGAAGGTTTATTTGTTTTGAACCTTCATTTGGGAAAATCTGATTTCAAATTTATTGTTTTAATAAAACATTTCTTTTATGAATAAATATTTTGTGTATATATTTTTGTAAATACACTTTTGTAGAAA
Source organism: Tanacetum coccineum (assembly GCA_026074375.1). Taxonomy (NCBI): domain Eukaryota; kingdom Viridiplantae; phylum Streptophyta; class Magnoliopsida; order Asterales; family Asteraceae; genus Tanacetum; species Tanacetum coccineum. The sequence goes on from BQNB010132780.1 coordinate 17,170, forward strand.
TGTAAGGTTTAAGAAAAATATTTTATTGATCACTAATCATGTTTAATGATTTGTTTATCCATACCTTAAGTGATTAATCTTAGAAATAGAATTTTACGATTAATAATTTATAAACGTTTAATTTTATCGTAAACGTTTTTACATTTTGTTATTATCAAAACATCGAGAGGTCGAAAAATATAAATAACGTTTTTAGACATTATTTGTATTAACACGTCATATGTTCTTTTTCTTGTGTGGTTTTTTTAATAATAAGGGATAATTCTATATATACTCAGTCTAAACATCAAAATGTCATATATACCAAAAGAGATGTTTTGAATGCATGGTGTACAATATATTTTAAGAATGTTTTGGGTAAATGTAGAATTATGATGTTTTACTTGAGGAGTTGAGATCCTTAAAGACTCCATATGTAGCATAGATCAAAAGACTCCATCTCCACCCTCTATTTATCTATGATCTAAGATTTGTAAATCCCATCAGACTTTCTACATGAAGGGTAATTCTGGAAATAATAAAAGCTTAACTTTATACACATTCCACATTATTCCAAAAAACACACACACACTTCTCTCTAGGTCGACTAACCACCAGCCACCATCCACCAAACCGCCGCCATCCACCAAACGACCACCATCACCAACCACCATCACCATCCACCATCACCAACCACCATCACCAACCACAATCACCAACCACTGACGATTAAAAAGCAACATCTCCAACCACCGACGCATCCATAAACAACCATCACCAACCACCAACCATCAACGACAATCACCAACCACCACCACTAACCACCAAAGATTAACCTAACTGCTACAATTCCTTCAAATCACTACAAAACAGATCGGTTAATCATAACTATTAACCCTAACTACTGAAACAGATCAAGAATTGAAAAATATTGATGATAATCAGTTAAACGAAGCCGATGTGGTTGTTGATGATGAAAATAATTTGGTTAACACTGAAATCCAGGAAGTGGATGGTCTTATTGTAGACATAGATGAAGAAGAAAATCTTGTAGCAGCTAAAGGTAAATCACAAGTGATTCTGTTTTATTTGATATTGGTAGTAGTTTATAAAGTTTTATATGATGTGAATTTTGTGAATAAAGATGAAACTGATCAAAAATCACATGTGATTCTGTTTTCTATTTGTGTTTGAATATGCTCTGTATTGTACTAAAAATGATTCTTAACAAAAATCACATGTGATTCTGAAAACTGTTCCTCAGACACCAAGGCCAAGTTTATACCTTCATAGTGAGACACCGGGAGGATCGGTATATTGGGAACCAAATGTTAAGAGCACTTACTTACCTATCGAGGGGAAAGTTTTTGATACGATTGAGGAATGTGTTGATTTTTATATGTTTTATGCTGAAGTTGGAGG
>BQNB010132781.1:0-18570 GCA_026074375.1 Tanacetum coccineum
CAATAGATCGTACCACGCGCGAGGAGCTTGTTTCAACCCATAAAGAGTCTTCTTAAGCTTGTACACATGATTCGGATTGTCTTTATCCACAAACCCATCCGGTTGGCTGACATAAACTTCTTCGCGCAGAATGCCATTTAAGAATGCCGTCTTTACATCCATTTGGTAGACAATCATATTCATGTGAGCAGCAAATGCGAGGAATATTCGAATAGCACCAAGTCTAGCCACAGGAGCAAAGGTGTTGGGATTAAAAATCTTCTTGATGTTGTTTGAATTACTGCTGCTCATGTTTTTGTTAATACTGCTCAGCTGGATTTAGTGCTGCTCGTGAACTTCAAAGAAAATATGCTAAATGGTTACTACTGTTAGTACAAAATTACTACTGCTAGTACAAAGTTACTACTACTCAAGGTTAAGAATGCTCAAAGATAAGTTAATGCTGCTAAGGTTAATAAGTTAGTACTGTTTGTTGTTAGTACTGCTTATATGATATGTATTAAGTTATGTTTATTTATAAAAAAGATTATGAATACTTAGGAAAGTATTGTAATCCGGCTAGGGCTCCTTGGTGTATAAAAGGAGGTCCTAAGGCATAAAGTTTGATATGTTTTTATCTTTTATTATTCTTAGCTTCAAGGTCTGTGTAACCCTAATACTTTAAGAGTATCCATATTATTATTAATAATATTGGAGCTTATTTGTTTTGAATTACTGTTTCATTAAGAATTCTTCTTAATATTAAAGATTAGATTCCGCATAATCTTTAATACATTCAAAAATAGTTTCTACTATAGTTGTGTTAGATTTATCTAATATAAATAAACCTTAAACAAAGCTTAAGGAATTCGATCTATTGAAGTGGGATCAATAATTTATTCAGGCTTTTTCATTCGTTATTTGACATAAGGTTGGGTTGAATAATCAGGTTGCGGATGCGCTTAGTCGTCGTCATTCATTAATTACCACTATGCAGATTCGAGTGCAAGGTTTTGATTCGTTTCGAGGGATTTATTGTGATGACCCTGGTTTTAGGGAGATATGGAGTAAACGTGATAATAGTCCTTTTCAATAGTTTTCCAAGCTGGATGGTTATTTGTGTAAAGGTACGCAGTTATGTATTCCTCTTTGTTCTTTGCATGAAGCTATTGGTTTAGAGGGTCATGCAAGTGGATTAGCGGGTCACTTTGGGCGTGATAAGACCTTGGCCCTACTTCATAAACTTTTTTATTGGCCCAAGATGGAACGTGATGTCAACAGGCTTCTTGAGAGGTGTCGTATATGCCACATTGCCAAGACTCAAAGTAGTAATGCAGGTTTGTATACTCCTTTGTCTGTTCCTGTTGCTCCATGGGAAGATGTCAGTTTGGATTTTGTTTTGGGTTTGCCTTGTACTCAGCGAGCTAAAGATTCTGTTATGGTAGTTGTTGATCGATTTTTGAAGATGACTCATTTTGTACCTTGTTCGAAAACGTTTGATGCTAGTCAAGTAGCGAGGTTGTGTTTTGCAAAAATTGAGAAATTGCACGGTGTTCCTAAAACTCTTACTTCTGATCGAGATGTCAAGTTTGTGAGTCATTTCTGGCGTACTTTATGGACTCGTTTGGGGTCTAAGTTACAGTTCAGTAGTTCCCACCATAACCAAACTGATGGGCAGACTAAAGTTGTCAATCGGAGCTTAGGAAATCTTTTACAGAGTTTAATTAGGGACAATGCAAAATAGTGTAATCTTATTCTTCCACAAGCTGAATTTGCTTATAACAGATCGGTTAATCGCATCACAGGTAAGAGTCCTTTTAAATTTATATATGGACAAAATTTGATTACTCCTCTAGATTTGGTCCTTGTTCCAAAGGTGGGGCAGTTTAGTGAGGAAGGGGCAGACCAGTCTGAGCAAATTAAAGAGTTGCATCGGTCGGTTCAAGAACGAATTATTCAGAATAATAAACAATACAAGGAACATGCGGATAAGCATCGTAAACAGGTTTTGTATCGGGAGTGTGATCTAGTTTGGATTCATCTTTATAAGGAGCGTTTTGCAGCAGGGCATTTTGGGAAGTTGAAACCGCGAGGAGATTGTCCTTTTCGTGTTCTTAAAAAGATCAACGACAACGCGTACAAAATCGAGCTTCCTGGTCATTATAATGTTTCTGCCACTTTTAATGTTGCTGATTTGTCTCCATACAAAGGAGATAGTGATGATGAGCGAAACTCAGGGCCGAGTCTTTTTCAAGAAGGGGTGGATGATGCAGATGCGGTCAACGAGCGAGTCAACGTGACAAATACGTTTGACGCTTATTTTGCGGCAACAAATTTTTGTGGCGGATTGGGCTGAAATTCGCATGGTCACTCTAAAACAACCCAACGGTCAAGACTTATGGTTTAAACATAAGCCATGTCTGTATTGGGCCTTTCGAGGTCATTTGGGGCCTCAAAAGGGTGTTTTTCTATTTTTAGGCTTTATTTTGGACAAAATCAATTATGTTTTGTATGAGATTTTGTTTCCTTTTTATATAGAACTTATCCTCCTTTATAAGGACGATTTTAGGGTTGTCTTTGGCATCTTTTGAGAAACCTACGAATTTATTAAATAAGAGAATTTCTCATTTTGAGAATTTTGGATTAGTTCTTGTGTTTGTGTGGCTTGTTTTTATATTCAATCTGCATTATTTGGTATCAAGAGCCATTAGGTAATCATGGAAACACGTGGTAGAAAGAAATCTATTACGAAACCAGTACCTCCTGCTCGTGATCCTCGTGATGTAGAGACGTTTAAAAGGCTGAAGCAGCGGATCCAAGAACTCGAGCTTCAGCAATTACAGCCGGACTCGTCGGCAGAAGAGGCGGAAGCTGAGCCCAACATCTGGGATGATGAGTCAGTGGACGTCAATCCTTTTAGCGGAAGAAAAACCTAGGTATGTTAATCATCTTTTTCAACCTCGTCGTAATGATCATGTTGTAGATCGTGATGATAGATATCGCGATGATCCTATTCGTAGTCTGGGATTGAAGATTGAGGTCCCTGAGTTTATGGGTAAGGTTCATCCGGATGATTTTTTTGATTGGTTGAGTACGGTTAAACAGGTGTTTGATGTGCGAGATATCCCTAACAAGCTGAAAGTGAAACTTATGACCATCAAGCTTCGACAACATGCTTCGTTATGGTGGGATCATGTTAATAAGAGGCGACGAATTGAAGGGAAATTGAAGGTTGAGACTTAGGAAAAGATGAAGAAACTAATGAAGGCTAAGTTTCTACCAGAAAATCATCGTCAAAAGGCTTTTCTTGACTATCATAATCTGTCCCAACAGAATATAACTGTAGAAGAGGTTATCAATGAGTTTGATAGGCTTTGTATGAGGTGTGATGTAGTTAAAGAAGAAGATCAGGTTGTTGCACGGTTTTTGGGAGTCCTTAAGCCTGAGATTGCTGATATTGTAAGTCTTCAACCTTATTGGACCTATACGGATGTTTGTCATTTAGCTTTAAAGGTTCAAAAATAGATTAAGGCAAAGAGTAAGGGTTTCACTAGTCGTTTCACCCTACCTACCAGAATCGCTCCCCATACAACACCTAAAATAGCACCTACCACCCCCACAACCTTGGCTGCAGGTAATACTAGAGAAAAGTGTAGTGGGCTTGGGCATTATGCACGTGACTGTCCAAATCTGAAAACACTGGCCTTCGTACCTGATGACGCAGGCCTGATTTATGATACCGATGCAGAACTTAAATTAGATGAACCAGGTGATGAGTTGGTATATCCTGATCGTGGAGAGGCATTGGTTATTTAGAGAGTCTTGAATGTGGCTGTTTCAAAATATGTTAATGATATTTCTTGGCTTCGTAAAAACATTTTTAGAACCAAGTGTACTTCCAAAAGGAAAATTTATGATATGATTATAGATGGGGACAGTTGTGAGAATTCTGTTTCTACATATATGGTTAAGAAGTTGGGAATAAAGACAGAAGACCATCCTGAACCATACTAGTTAAGTTGGTTAAAAAAAGAGAACACTATTAAAGTCTGTAAGCGTTGTCTTGTGCAGTTTTCTATTGGTAAGAATTATAAAGATGAAGTGTGGTATGAAGTTATACCGATGGATGTGGCTTACATTCTATTAGGGCGTCCTTGGCAATTTGATAGGAAAACAAAACATGACGGGTTCCAAAACACTTACAGCTTTAAAAAGGATGGTGTGAACATTACTTTAGTTCCTTTAGATTATTGTCAGACACAAGCCGAGGGTTCTAATCTGTTTATGAAGAAGACTGATTTTGAGGGACTTATGAATACCACTCCTTATGTGTTTACTCTTGTGGTTGTAGAAGAAAACAAGATTATCAGTGAAGCTCCCCTACAAGTTCAGCCATTGCTTAGGGAGTTTGCTGATGTGATTCCTGATGACATACCTCCTAGATTACTGGCTATAAGAGACATTTAACATTGCATCGATTTTATTCCAAGTTCTGCTATTCCAAACAGACCAGCTTATCAAATGAATCTGAAGGAGTTTGCGGAGCTTCAGAGATAAGTGACTGAGTTGCTGGAGAAAGGGTTGATTCGGGAGAGTATGAGTCCGTGTGCAGTACGTGCCTTGTTGGTACCCAAACATAGGGGGACTTTTCGGATGTGTATTAATAGTAAAGCCGTGAATAAAATAACGATCAAGTATCAATTTCCTATTCCGCATTTGTATTATCTTTTTGACCAGCTACATGGTTCTACCATTTTTTCTAAGATTTATTTTAGGAGTGGATATCATCAGATTCGGATGCGTCCTGGAGATGAATTGAAGACAACTTTCAAAACTCGATATGGATTGTACGAGTGGATGGTTATGCCTTTCGGGCTGTCTAATGCGCCGAGTACATTCATGCGTCTTATGAATCAGGTTTTTAAACCTTTTATTGGTCATTTTGTTGTCGTTTACTTTTATGATATTTTGATATATAGCAGCAGTCTTGAGTAGCATTTGTCCTATCTCAGACAAATATTTTCTATTTTAGGGGCTCAAAAATTATATGCTAATGGGAAAAAATGTCACTTCCTTATGGTATATTGTTTCTGGTAGCGGCATAAAAATAGACCCAGAAAAGTTAAGGCAATTATTAGCTCCCCAACACCTTCCACTATTCATGACATTTACAGTTTTCACAGCTTAGCGTCCTTCTACCAACGTTTTATCTGGAATTTTAGTTCTATAATCACGCCCTTAACTGAATGTATGAAGGGTTGTCAATTCACGTGGATAAGTAAGGCTACCAAGGCTTTTGACATTCTAAAGGCTAAGGTAACCGAAGCTCCTGTTTTGGCATTACCTAATTTTATTGAAGTTTTCCAAGTTGAATGTGATGCATCTGGAGTGGGCATTGGTGGTGTTCTAAGTCAAAATCAGCGGCCGATTGCTTTCTTTAATGAAAAACTGAATGAAGCGAGACAAAAGTATTCCACTTATGATAAGGAATTTTATGCTATTGTTCGTAGTTTGGATACTTTGTGACATTATTTATTTTCTAATGAATTTGTCCTGTTTTTTGATCATGAGGCTTTGAAATTTATTAATTGGCAACATAAGCTGAAGTCTCGCAATGCTAAGTGGGTGGAATTTATTCATGCTTTTTCATTCGTTATTCGACATAAGGTTGGGTCGAATAATCAGGTTGCGGATGCACCCAGTCATCGTCATTTGTTAATTACCACTATGCAGATTTGAGTGCAAGGTTTTGATTTGTTTTGTGGGCTTTATTGAGATGACCCTGATTTTAGGGAGATATGGAGTAAATGTGATAATGGTCCTTTTCAGCAGTTTTCCAAGCTGGATGGTTATTTGTTTAAAGGTGTGCGGTTATGTATTCCTCTTTGTTCTTTGCGTGAAACTATTGTTTTAGAGGGTCTTGCAGGTGGATTAGCAGGTCACTTTATGCGTGATAAGACCTTAGCCCTACTTTGTGAACAGTTTTATTGGCCCAATATGGAACGTGATGTCAATAGGCTTCTTGAGAGGTGTCGTACATGCCACATTGCCAAAACTCAAAGTAGTAATGCAGGTTTGTATACTCCTTTGTCTGTTCCTGTTGCTCAATGGCAAGATGTCAGCTTAGATTTTGTTTTGGGTTTGCCTCGTATTCAGCGAGCTAAAGATTCTGTTATGGTATTTGTTGATCAATTTTTGAAGATGGCTCATTTTGTACCTTGTTCGAAAACATTTGATGTTAGTCAAGTAGCGAGGTTGTATTTTGCAGAAATTATGAAGTTGCACGGTGTTCCTAAAACTCTTACTTCTGATCGAGATGTCAAATTTGTGAGTTATTTCTGGCGTACTTTGTGGACTCGTTTGTGGTCTAAGTTACAGTTCACTAGTTCCCATCATCCCTAAACTGATGTGCAGACTGAAGTTGTCAATCGGAGCTTAGGAAATCTTTTACGGCGTTTAATTGGGGACAATGCCAAACAGTGTAATCTTATTCTTCCACAAGCTGAATTTACCTATAATAGGTCGGTTAATTGCACCACAGGTAAGAGTCCTTTTAAAGTTGTGTATGGACGAAATCCGATTACTCCTCTGGATTTGGTCCCTGTTCTAGAGGTGGGGCAGTTTAGTGAGGAAGGGGCTGACCAGCCTGAGCAGATTAAAGAGTTGCATCGGTCAGTTCAAGAACGGATTATTCAGCATAATAAACAATACAATGAACATGCGAATAAGCGTCGTAAACATGTTTTGTATCGGGAGGGTGATCTAGTTTGGATTCATCTTTGTAAGAAGCTTTTGCCAGCAGGACGTTTTGGGAAGTTAAAACCGCGAGGAGATGGTCCTTTTTGTATTCTTAAAAAGATCAACGACAATGCGTACAAGATCGAGCTTCCTGGTCATTATAATGTTTTTGCTACTTTTAATGTTGCGGATTTGTCACCATACAAAGGAGATAGTGATGATGAGCCAGACTCAGGGTCGAGTCTTTTTCAAGAAGGGGATGATGATGCAAATGCGGTCAACGAGCGAGTCAACGTGACAAATACGCTTGGTGCTTATTTTACGGCAACAAATTAAGGCAAAGTGTAAGGGTTCCACTAGTCGTTTTGCTAGTCGTTTCACCCCACCTTCCAGAACCGCTCCCCCTACAACACCTAAAATAGCACCTAAAGCCACCACCCCTACAACCTAGTCTACAGGTAATACTAGAGAACGTGTTGATAGTGCCCCTTGTTGTTACAAGTGTGGTGGGTATGGGCATTATGCACGTAATTGTACAAATCTAAAAACACTAGCATTCGTACCTGTTGACGCATGCCCGATTTATGATACCGATGCAGAACTTGAATTAGATGAACCAGGTGATGAGTTGGGACATCCTGATCGTGGAGAGGCATTGGTTATTCAGAGAGTCTTAAATGTGGCTGTTTCAAAATCTGTTGATGATAATTCGTGGCTTCGTAACAACATTTTTAGAACCAAGTGTACTTCCAAGGGGAAAATTTATGATATGATTATAGATGGGGGCAGTTGCGAGAATGTCGTTTCTACATCTATGATTGAGAAGTTAGGAATGAAGACAGAAGACCATCCTGAACCGTACAAGTTAACTTAGTTAAAACAATGGAACACTATTAAAGTCAGTAAATGTTATCTTGTGCAGTTTTCTATTGGTAAGAGTTATAAAGATGAAGTATGGTGTGAAGATATACCGATGGATGCGGCTCACATTCTATTAGGGTGTCCTTGGCAATTTTATAGGAAAACAAAACATGACGGGTTCCAAAACACTTACAGCTTTAAGAAGGATGGTGTGAACATTACTTTAGTTCCTTTTGATTCTGGTTAGACACGGGCAATGGGTTCTAATTTGTTTATGAAGAAGACTAATTTTGAGGGACTTATGAAAATCACTCCTTATGTGTTTACTCTTGTGGTTGTAGAAGAAAACGAGATTATCAGTGAAGCTCCCCTACAAGTTCAGCCATTACTTAGGGAGTTTGCTGATGTGATTCATGATGACATACCCCCTGGATTACTGGCTATGAGAGACATTCAACATTGCATCGATTTTATTCCAAGTTCTGCTATCCCAAACAGACCAGCTTATCGGATGAATCCGAAGGAGTTTGCGGAGCTTCAGAGACAAGTGAAAGAGTTATTGCAGAAAGGGTTAATTCAGGAGAGTATGAGTCTATGTGCAGTACCTGCCTTGCTGTGAACCCAAGACATAAGGCGACTTTTTGGATGTGTATTGATAGTAAGAGATGTGAAAAAAAATAATGATCAAGTAAGTTTTTCCTATTCCGCATTTGGATGATCTTCTTGACCAGCTACATGGTTCTATCATTTTTTCTAAGATTGATTTAAGGAGTGGATATCATCAGATGCAGATGCGTCTTGGAGATGAATGGATGACAGCTTTCAAAACTTGAGATGGATTGTACGAGTGGATGGTTATGCCTTTCGGACTGCCTAATACGTCGAGTACATTCATGCGCCTTATGAATCCGTTTTTAAACCTTTTATTGGTCATTTTGTTTCGTTACTTATGATGATATTTTGATATATATAGCACATCTTGAGAGCAGACAATTTGTCCCATCTCTGGTAAATATTTTCTGGTTTACAGGCTCAGAAATTATACGCTAATGGGAAAAAATGTCACTTCCTTGTGACTGAAGTGACTTTCTTAGGGTATATTGTTACTGGTAGCGGCATAAAAATGGACCCATCAAAAGTTAAAGCGATTATTAGCTGGCCAACACCTTCTACTAATCATGACATTCGTAGTTTTCACGGGTTTGCGCCTTCTACTGGCATTTTATCAAGAATTTTAGTTCCATAATCGCGCCCTTATCTGAATGTATAAAGGGTGGCCGATTCACGTGGACAGGTGAGGCTTCCAAGGCTTTTTACCTTCTAAAGGCTAAGGTAACCGAAGCTCCTGTTTTGGCATTACCTAATTTTGATGAAGTTTTCCAGGTTGAGTGTGATGCATCTGGAGTGGGCATTGGTGGTGTTCTAAGTCAAAATCAGCGGCCGATTGCTTTCTTTAGTGAAAAACTAAATGATGCGAGACGCAAGTATTCCACTTATGATAAGGAATTTTATGCTATTGTTCGTAGTTTGGATACTTGGCGACATTATTTACTTTCTAATGAATTTGTCTTGTTTTCTGATCATGAGGCTTTGAAATTTATTAATGGGCAACATAAGCTAAAGTCTCGCCATGCTAAGTGGGTGGAATTTATTCAGGCATTTTCATTTGTTATTTGACATAAGGTTGGGTCGAATAATCAGGTTGCGGATGCGCTTAGTCGTCGTCATTCGTTAATTACCACTATGCAGATTCGAGTGCAAGGTTTTGATTCATTTCGTGGGCTTTATTGCGATGACCGTGATTTTAAGGAGATATGGAGTCAATGTGATAATGGTCCTTTTCAGCAGTTTTCCAAGCTGTATGGTTATTTGTTTAAAGGTGTGCGGTTATGTATTCCTCTTTGTTCTTTGCGTGAAGCTATTGTTTTAGAGGGTCATGCAGGTGGATTAGCGGGTCACTTTGGGCATGATAAGACCTTAGCCCTACTTCATGAATAGTTTTATTGGCCCAAGATGGAACATGATGTCAACAGGCTTCTTGAGAGGTGTCGTACATGCCACATTACCAAAACTCAAAGTAGTAATGCAGGTTTGTATACTCCATTGTCTATTCCTGTTGCTCCATGGGAAGATGTCAGTTTGGATTTTGTTTTGGGTTTGCCTTCTACTCGGCGAGCTAAGCATTCTATTATGGTAGTTGTTGATCAATTTTCAAAGATGGCTCACTTTGTACTTTGTTCGAAAACGTTTGATGCTAGTCAAGTAGCGAGGTTGTATTTTGCAGAAATTGTGAAGTTGCACAGTGTTCCTAAAAATCTTACTTCTGATCGAGATGTCAAGTTGGTGAGTCATTTCTGGCGTACTTTGTGGACTCGTTTGGGGTCTAAGTTGCAGTTCAGTAGTTCCCATCATCCGCAAACTGATGGGCAGACTGAAGTTGTCAATCGGAGCTTAAGAAATATTTTGTGGAGTTTAATTGGGGACAATGCCAAACAGTGGGATCTTATTCTTCCACAAGCTGAATTTTCCTATAACAGGTCGGTTAATCGCAACACAAGTAAGAGTCCTTTTGAAGTTGTGTATGGATGAAATCCGATTACTCCTCTGGATTTAGTCCCTGTTCTAGAGGTGGGGCACTTTAGTGAGGAAGGGGCTGACCAGTCTGAGTAGATTTAAGAGTTGCATCGGTCTGTTCAAGAACGGATTATTCGGCATAATAAACAATACAAGGAACATGCGAATAAGCGTCATAAACAGGTTTTGTATCGGGAGGGTGATCTAGTTTAGATTCATCTTCGTAAGGAGCATTTTCCAGCAGGGCATTTTGTGAAGTTGAAACCATGAGGAGATGGTCCTTTTCGTGTTCTTAAAAAGATCAACGACAACGCGTACAAGATCGAGCTTCCTGGTCATTATAATGTTTCGGCCACTTTTAATGTTGCAGATTTGTCGCCATACAAAGGAGATAGTGATGATGAGCCAGACTCGGGGTCGAGTCTTTTTTAAGAAGGGGAGGATGCAGATGCTGTCAATGAGCGAGTCAACGTGACAAATACACTTTGCGCTTATTTTGCGGCAACAAATTTCTATGGCAGATTGGGCTGAAATTCGTATGGTCACTCGAAAATGGCCCAACGATCAAGACTCATCACTACGCCATGAGCCCTATCAGTTTTGGGCCTTTCAGGGTCATTTAGGGCCTCAAAAGGGCATTTTTCTATTTTTAGTCTTTATTTTGGACAGAATCAATTATGTTTTGTATGAGATTTTGTTTCCTCTTTATTTAGAACTTATCCTTCTTTATAAGGACGATTTTAGGGTTATCTCTGGCAGCTTTTGAGAAACCTACAAATTTATTAAATAAGAGAATTTTTGGTTTTGAGAATTTTGGATTACTTCTTGTGTTTGTGTGGCATGTCTTTATATTCGATCTGCATTATTTGGTGTCAAGATCCATTAGGTGATCATGGAAACACATGGTAGAAAGAAATCTGTTGCGGAACCAACACCTTCTGCTCGTGATCCTCGTGATGTAGAGATGATTGAAAGGCTGCAACAGCGGATCCAAGAACTCGAGCTCTAGCAATTACGGCCGGACTCGCCGGCAGAAGAGGTGGAAGCTGAGCCCAACATCTGGGATGATGAGTCAGTGGACGTCAATCCTTTTGGCGGAGAAAAACCTAGATATGTTAATCATCTTTTTCAACCTCGTCGTAATAATCATGTTGTAGATCGCGACGATAGATATCGCGATGATCCTATTCGCAGTCTGGGATTGAAGATTGAAATCCCTGAGTTTACGGGTAAGGTTCATCCAGATGATTTTATTAATTGGTTAAGTACGATTGAACAGGTGTTTGATGTGCGGGATATCCCTGACATGCTGAATGTGAAACTCATGGCCATCAAGCTTCGACAACATGCTTCGTTATGGTGGGATCATGTTAATAAGAGGCGACAAATTAAAGGGAAATCAAAGGTTGAGACTTGGGAAAAGATAAAGAAACTGACGAAGGCTAAGTTTCTACCAGAAAATCATCGTCTAAAGGCTTTTCTTGACTATCTTAATCTGTCCTAATAGAACATGACTATGGAAGAGGTTATCAATGAGTTCGATAAGCTTCATATGAGGTGTGATGTAGTTAAAGAAGAAGAGTAGGTTGTTGCACAGTTTTTGGGAGTCCTTAAGCCTGAGATTGCTGCTATTGTAAGTCTTCAATCTTATTGGACCTATACGAATGTTTGTCGTTTAGCTTTAAAGGTTGAAAAATAGATTAAGACAAAGAGTAAGGGTCCCACTAGTCGTTTACTAGTCGTTTCACCCCACCTACCAGAACTGCTTTGACTACAGAACCTAAAGGCTCCACCCCCACAACCTCGGCTGCAGGTAATACTAGAGAACGTGTTGACAATGCCCCTCATTGTTACAAGTGTGGTGGGCTTGGGCATTATGCACGTGACTGTCCAAATCTAAAAACACTGGCCTTCGTACATGTTGACGCAGGCCCAATTTATGATACCGATGTAGAACTGAATTAGATGAACCAGGTGATGAGTTGGTATATCCTGATCGTGTAGAGGCGTTGGTTATTCAAAGAGTCTTAAATGTGGCTATTTCAAATTCTGTTGATGATAATTCGTGGCTTCATAACAACATTTTTAGAACCAAGTATACTTCCAAGGGAAAAATTTATGATATGATTATAGATGGGGGGAGTTGTGAGAATGTCGTTTCTACATATATAGTTGAGAAGTTAGGAATGAAGACAGAAGACCATCCTAAACCGTACCAGTTAACTTGGTTAGAAAAAGGGAACACTGTTAAAGTCAGTAAACGTTGTCTTGTGCAATTTTCTATTGGTAAGAGTTATAAAGATGAAGTGTGGTGTGAAGTTATACCGATGGATGCGACTCACATTCTATTAGGGTGTCCTTAGCAATTTGATAGGAAAACAAAACATGACCGGTTCCAAAACACTTACAGCTTTAAGAAGGATGATGTGAACATTACTTTAGTTCCTTTTTATTCTCGTCAGACACAGGTAGAGGGTTCTAATTTGTTTATGAAGAAGACTGATTTTGGGGGACTTATGAAAACCACTCCCTATGTGTTTACTCTTGTGGTTGTAGAAGAAAATGAGATAATCAGTGAAGCTCCCCAACAAGTTCAACCATTGCTTAGGGACTTTGCTGATGTGATTCCTGATGACATACCCCCTGGATTACCGGTTATGAGAGACATTCAACATAACATTGATTTTATTCTAGGTTCCGCTATTCTAAACAGAACAGTTTATCAGATGAATCCGAAGGAGTTTACGGAGCTTCAGAGACAAGTGACTGAGTTGCTGGAGAAAGGGTTGATTCGGGAGAGTATGAGTCAGTGTGCAGTACCTGCCTTGTTAGTACCCAAACATGGGGGGGGGAGACTTTTCAGTTGTGTATTGATAGTAAAGCTATGAATAAAATAACGATCAAGTATCGTTTTTCTATTCCATGTTTGGATGATCTTCTTGACCAGCTACATGGTTCTACCATTTTTTCTAAGATTGATTTGAGGAGTGGATATCATCAGATTCGGAAGTGTCTTGGAGATGAATGGAAGACATCTTTCAAAACTCGAGATGGTTTGTATGAGTGGATAATTATGCCTTTCGGGCTGTCTAATGCGCTGAGTACATTCATGCGCCTTATGAATTAGATTTTTAAACCTTTTATTGGTCATTTTGTTGTCGTTTACTTTTATGATATTTTGATATATAGCAGCAGTCTTGAGTAGCATTTTTCCCATCTTCAGCAAATATTTTCTGTTTTACGGGCTTAGAAATTATACGCTAATGGGAAAAAATGTCACTTCCTTGTGACTGAAGTGACTTTATTGGGGTATATCGTTACTCGTTGCGGCATAAAAATTGACCCAGCAAAAGTTGAGGCAATTATTAGCTGGCCAACACCTTCCACTATTCATGACATTCGCAGTTTTCATGGGTTAGCGTCCTTCTACCGGCGTTTTATCTGGAATTTTAGTTCCATAATCGCGCCCTTAACTAAATGTATGAAGGGTAGTCGATTCACATAGACAAGTGAGGCCACCATGGCTTTTGACATTCTAAAGGCTAAGGTAATCGAAGCTCATGTTTTGGCATTACCTAATTTTGATGAAGTATTCCAAGTTGAATGTGATGCATCTGGAGTGGGCATTGGTGGTGTTTTAAGTCGAAATCAGCAGCCGATTGCTTTCTTCAGTGAAAAACTGAATGATGCGAGACACAAGTATTCCACTTATGATAAGGAATTTTATGCTATTGTTCGTAGTTTGGATACTTGGCGACATTATTTACTTTCTAATAAATTTGTCATGTTTTATGATCATGAGGCCTTGAAATTTATTAATGGGCAACATAAGCTGAAGTCTCGCCATGCTAAGTGGGTGGAATTTATTTAGGCTTTTTCATTCGTTATTCAACATAAGGTTGGGTTGAATAATCCGGTTGTGAATGTGCTCAGTCGTCGTCATACGTTAATTACCACTATGCAGATTCGAGTGCAAGGTATTCGTTTCGTGGGCTTTATTGTGATGACCCTGATTTTAGGGAGATATGGAGTAAATGTGATAATGGTCCTTTTTAGCATTTTTCCAAGCTGGATGGTTATTTGTTTGAAGGTACGCGGTTATGTATTCCTCTTTGTTCTTTGCATGAAACTATTATTTTAGAGGGTCATGCAGGTGGACTATCGGGTCACTTTAGGCGTGATAAGACCTTGGCCCTACTTCGTGAACAATTTTATTGGCCCAAGATGGAACGTGATGTCAACGGGCTTCTTGAGAGGTGTCGTACATGCCACATTGCCAAAACTCAAAGTAGTAATGCAGGTTTGTATTTTCCTTTGTCAGTTCCTTTTGCTCCATGGGAAGATATCAGTTTGGATTTTGTTTTGGGTTTGCCTCGTACTCAGCAAGCTAACTATTCTGTTATGGTAGTTGTTGATTGACTTTTGAAGATGACTCATTTTCTACCTTGTTTGAAAACGTTTAATGCTAGTAAAGTAGCGAGGTTCTATTTTTCAAAAAATGTGAAGTTGCACGGTGTTCCTAAAACTCTTACTTCTGATCGAGATTTCAAGTTTGTGAGTCATTTTT
The DNA here is from genome assembly GCA_026074375.1 of Tanacetum coccineum. Classification (NCBI taxonomy): domain Eukaryota; kingdom Viridiplantae; phylum Streptophyta; class Magnoliopsida; order Asterales; family Asteraceae; genus Tanacetum; species Tanacetum coccineum. Next base: position 14,720 of record BQNB010132781.1, read on the forward strand.
GGCGTAGTTTGTGGACTTGTTTAAGGTCTAAGTTATAGTTCAGTAGTTCCCATCATCTCCAAACTGATGGGCAGACTGAATTTTTCAATCGAAGCTTTGGAAATCTTTTGTGGAGTTTAATTGGGGATAATGCCAAACAGTGGGATCTTATTCATCCACAAGCTGAATTTTCCTATAAGAGGTCGGTTAATCGCACCACATATAACACCCCCATTTTTGACATATAGCAGCGGAAGGACTTTCTTGGATGGAAAAAGAAAAGTAGTTATGTACTTTACATACTATTAAGGAGATGTAGTGGCACGGAGGACTTTCTTGGATGTTAAAAGAAAAGTAGTTAAGGTTTCAACCTTGTTCTCTATAACCGTGGCTCTTGATACCAATCTATAACACCCCCATTTTTGACATATAGCAGCGAAAGCTAATCTGGGGTATTATTTCTTTCGTACAACAGTATTTTTTTTTAAAAAATTCATGCAAAACGACTCAAAAGAGGACGTTTTTTTAAAGATATGTTATCATTCAATTATTTCCTCGGAGTTTTTAACTAAACAGATGGTCCCAAAATCTACATGAAACATATAAAGGTTTGAATGATAACAGTTTAGCCATCTTCAAGTCCATGCCACTCCGTGCCATAAGTTGCTCAAATACCTGAGATAAACATGCTAAAAAGGTCAACATAATGGTTGGGTGAAATTCATAGGTTTATGTTAAACAGTTTGAATACAAGTCAATAGTGGGTTACGTTATTATACACCCATAAGTGTAATAAATGCAATAAGTAAAATTATTATAGAAAACAGTATTATTGCCTTAAGCTCATGACACTAAGACCTTGAAATAATCAATAATCACAAGTAGTTGCCCCAATGGGTGCCTTTGCCAAACACTCGCATAGTGATTCAAATGAAGTGTGTTTGGTTAACAGAAAGTATAGGTACACCAACGGGGGAGTTCAGTCCCAAATAGATCTATTCACAGCATTTGTGTTTACTCCGAAAAGTAATTAACGGTTCATGATAGTGGGGTCTTAATGGCAAAAGTAAGGACTTAGGCAATAATATATCAAGATGGCATACAGTTGGAAAAACACTTACATTCATGGTTTATAGCATGTATCCCCCTCGCGGGTTTATGAAATATTAGAAGATTTAAAATGCGAGGCTATGAACTCACCTTAACAGGGAAAATCTAATTTATGGCAAAAGTATATCAAGTGAAAGTAACGGCCTCGTTACGCAACTTGGGGTAATATGTCAAGTCTTAATGTGATGATTTATGTTTCAAAACTTTATAAAGTTTAACGTATTACTTTGATTTATTAATTTATGGAAATATTGTATCACTGTTTGGGCCATCATAATTCAGAGGTCATGTAGTAAACGTTTGAGGAGCCAGGACACTTTAAATCGTAAATCCAGCAAACTCGTCAAAACGTATACCCAAATGAAACTCCTCACATGAAGCTCCCTAGTAACGTGATACGATAAAATTTTAAGTTTCTTCAAAAGCTAGTCGATGATAAATTACGATAATTATATAACGTAATTGTTTTATAATGCGTCGATCGATGATTAATAACGATTAATGTGTCGGGTTTTAATAAAATCAAGTTTTATAATATTAATATATATTTTTATAATTTATATAAATATTATATTTTATATTTTTAAGTTTGCAAAAATGGCAATATATACCCTCGATTTATAAACTTTTACAAGTTTAGTCCTTTATATATAAAGTATATATAATTTAAACCTTTAACTTTGAAACTTGGCAAGATAGGTCCTTATAGTTATAACTTTAGGAAAATGACATTTTCAGCCCCTCTAGTTATAAATTTCAGAAAGTTACGATATATACCCCTATGCATGAAAACATTTGCAAATCAAGTCCAAAAAGCCATGCAAGCTTATTTTAGGGTTCCAAATGATATTTGCAGGTTATAGCTTATTAGAATAAGCTAAAATAAGATGTTCTAACGTAACAAAAGTTTAGAAAAAGGATTCGTTAGCTAGAAAATCAAAACGGGTCGTTTTTAGGGTTTTAGTAAAAAACACATGGGTTTGAGGATTCAAGGCTTCAAACAAGAGTTTATATATGATCTTAAGAGTATTATGAACATTCTAAAACAGATTATGAGCTTATTGAAACAAGAATTTTGACTTACTTGGCTAAAAATGGTTAATGAAGGGTTTTTGGGTTCGTACGCCTAGAAACGACTTTAAGGGCTTCCTTCTCTTGATTCTTGGCTTCTATTCTGATCTTAGGGACTTCACTTGATCCTCCTTGGTCTGAGTTAGAACTCCATTTGAGTGGTGATGGGTTTTTGAGGTGTGATTTGAAAGAGTGTGTGTTTCAGCAATATATAGGGCTCGAAAACCCTTAGTGCCCAAGTTTTACACCTTGGAGGCCAAGAATACTTGGTGTAGGGATCAAGGGCTGTAGGTAGATGACTAAGGAAGGCTATAGGTGATTCATGGAAGCTAGGAGAGTAGTTATGCAAGGTGGTGAGGGTGTATGAGGGTTCGGTTAGACAAGGGTGACAAGGAGGTGACAAGGCCAAACTTGGTGGCCAAGGTGGTGATGGAGGTGCTTGGTTGCTTTCTTGGTGACATGGTGGTGAGGTCATGGTGGTGCTTGAGGTGCTTGGTTGCTTAAAAATGGGTCAAAATGAAACAAAAAGGTGTCGGGTTGGTTTTTGGTTCGGTTTAGGGTTTTTGGTTTTAAATTCGAGTTAGGGTTAGGATTAAGGATAGATTAGGGTTTAGGATTAAGGTTAGTGTTAGGATTAGGGTTTAGGATTAAGGTTTAGGGTTTAGGATTAAGGTTTAGGGCTTAGTTTTAGGTTTAAAATGAAATTAGGGTTTTAGGGTTTTAGATTAGGGTTTTAGGATGACTTAGGGTTTAGAAGTCATGCATTAAGTGTTTGTACCTTGTGCTAAAGTGGTAGTAAGAAACTAAAGTGATTTAGGAGGTAAAATGACCTAGTTTGGTTTTCTTGCATTATTGACTTGTACATTGAGCTTAAATGAGTTGTAACTTGATTTAGGAGGGAAAAGATATTCAAATGTTGTGCATTGTACACTTGTACACATGCTTGAAGGCTTGCACATTTATTTTATATGTATACATTACATATAATTAGGGTTTTGATATAAACGTTAACGGATAAAGTCTGTTTTGATATAACGTTGTAAATGGTACGTTAAATGGATAATGTACTTGGTAAAATGATATTAAGATATATACTTGACATATTAGGATATTTACATAATATAAACATAGATATAGATGACATTAGTAGAGGTTGCGTGAGCTTGTTTATTTTAGAGATGCAAGTTACGTTGCATAATGAGATAAAGCAAAAAATTTCCTTGTAAAAAGGTGGTATATATATAATAGATGGATATTACAGTGCATCTAATTTAATAGATGGATAATTACATTGATGAAAATTACAGGTTGTTATAGTCTCCCTCCCTTAAAAGAAATCTCGTCCCGAGATTTAGTTGGATGCCAGAGTGATGTTTAAAAACAGATGTGGATACTTGGTACGAATTTCATCTTCGCGTTCCCACGTAAATTCTGGTCCTCTTTTAGAGTTACATCTTACTTTGACTATAGGGATACGACTTTGCTTTAGTTGTTTGACTTCTTGGTCCATGATTTATATTGGTTCTTTCACAAAATTTAGTTTGTCATCGAGCTGAAGTTCTTTCATTGGAATAACAAGGGATTCGTCAGATAGGCATTTCTTTAACTTAGAAACATAGAAGGTATTGTGGACTTTACCGAGTTCTTTAGAAAGCTCAAGTTTATATGCCACTGGGCTAATCCTATTAAGG
>BQNB010132782.1:0-16560 GCA_026074375.1 Tanacetum coccineum
ATGAGTCTCATAAATCTAAGAGTTGCATCTAATGCAATTAACGCTCGTCGCTTATCTCTTGCCCCATTTTTTATTCGCTGGTCAGACCTCCGGTAATAAGTGGGAGGTCAAGTTGGATCTTAGTCTTATTAATAATTAATTGGGTAATTAATTCTTTTAAGAATTTAATTATTAAAAATACTAAAATTAAATTTCTATGTTCTGATTAATTGTGTTATTGCAACCTAATTCGTAAACAAAAGATCGTTTTCTCATAGAAGACAAACATAGTCCCTTTTCCTAGTAAGAAGAGTGAGACTTACTCCTATCTCTTCTTATTAGTTGACAAGAATAAGATAGGGTTATAATTAAATTTTTTCTCAATTATATTTAATCTCACTTTCAATCTTTCATTATCCTTTTTTGGTTCTGAAATCATTGAAAGATTAAATATTTTGTGTAACTAGAGTATATTTTGTCTATAGCTACCAAATAATGACATCTTGCACATGTCACGATGTATGAGTTTAAACCGTAACGAGTAAAGAAAATTGCTAGCAGGTCTCCTAGGTAATTTTTCTTGGACTCGATTCATTCCTTATAGTGCTAAACACTCTTGTGGCTAGACATACTGATTAAGGAGGAATTACATGCTAAAAGTTCAAGTTAATGAAAGCATGGATGACTAGTCTCTCATCTACATAAGTAGAACTTCATATACTCTGTTCAATACCTAAGTACATTGCTACTTGTAGGCATTCTAAGAGAGTAGGAAAGTAAATAAATCGCTATTTGCTATCTACTGGTGATGTAACACTTACAATGTTGACAAATCCAGTGGGAGTTTTGCGTTTTATTACTGAAAATACATTCATGTAATGTTGTCAAGTTCAGTGGGAGCTACAAGATTTATTTCTTTGATTAGTTGCCCTTATTATTTCTAGCTTGCTTTGAAATAATTCATTACTTTCCGAATGTGAACGACCGTAGTTTAAGGAAAATTGCATTTTATTTTATAGATAACACGTTGCCTTTCCGATGTTGCTTTTCGAAACGTTATCTATAGAATAATAATCCACAATTCCTTATTAAACATTATGGTTCAAAATCTACTTGTAATATCTATGACATATTATTTATACAATCGAGCGCGTGTCGTATTGTTTGTCTACAATAATTAATGTTGTCCTGTACACAAGTAGGAGAAATCTTAGGTGTGTGCAAGGAACAACATATAACAATATGATTATTGGTTTCTCTTGACCGCAAGTTAAGAAAGCTAATAAATCTGCTAGGACATGTTTGTTGCCCTATTACATTTAAGTGTCAAGATATATTATAAAGCTACTTCAGTTCATTGACTAAATGTTTTAGTCAATATAATTATGGTTCGATTATAAAATCATAATTATAAAGTATGTAATTAACTTGAAATTACTATTGAACTCAAGAGTTTGCGTTCATAATTACTTTAGTTAGTATAATTATGTTTTCTGGTTAAGACATAATTATAAAGTTCTTTTTTATCAATGACTCATAACATAAAGTAAGTAGTAAAATTGTTATGTCTTCTTGTTAACACATAAACATGATGTCCTTGAATTATTCAAAGACGTGTAACGTATACTTGACATGTTCTGATTTCTTGAAACACATGAACATAGAGTTATTGAACTATTCAAAGAAATATACGTTATATGATATTTTGTTCTTAAGGTGGTGGTTTTCGAAGGAGGGAAAAAATGGTTAAACGAACTGGTAACGTGATCGTCCCAAGTTAAATTTAAATTCGAAGGTTCTTTTCAGTACTAGTTTTAGCTGGGGGGCTTTTTTTTCCTCGAGGAATAAGGATACATCATGAGTATTATCAATCATTAGGCCAATTTCCTAAATCGTAAAGGTCTAAGTAATCATGTTAAAAATATTATATGAGGCATGAGGATTTTCATTTTTTAAAACCATGAAACGGATTCGCTTGACCCAATTGAAGAAATTAGTTTTGATCTCAAAATGATTCGGCATTGATCTAGGGTAAAACTATAGCGTATCCGTAACCATACGGTGGGTTGCACGGAGTAATTACTCCATAGTTCGATACGCCAAGCAAACTATGGTTTGATCGGGAATTGGTTCTTCTAAATCAACAGGTTCAACAACAACCGGAGGGGTTTGTTGTTGACGACGGTTACGGTTACGAGTTTGCGAGCGAGTGCACATGCACTTAAAAAGAGAAAATCAAAAAGGAAAAAATCTAGAATTAAAGAAAATTTCTACATAATTTTTTTTGATTTTTATATTTATTATTCAAACAAACTATTTTTAAAGGTTACACCATAAAAATGGAAGAGACTTTAAACAAATAATCAACTCTTCACAGTAGCTCTTATAATATTGCTTTTTAAGTGAGCGTATTTCGTAGAGACACAAATGGCAAGTGTTAAATCTTTGGTTCGATTTGGGAACTATATTCCAAGTTCACCGGAAATTGTAATGATAATACCTCGATTGAGAGTATTATTTGTTGGTGTTCTTTTACCAACTTTGTGTATTTTATTTCTTTTTAAGGACAATTTTTTTATTTTTGATTTTTTTTGTGTTTTTTTTATATGATAGCTATACTAAAAAGAAAAGAAAAATATTTTTTACTTTTTTATATTTTATGATTTTTTTGGATTTTTGAATTTTTTTTAACAAAAATGAAACTTTCGAGGACGAAAGGATCTTCAAATCTTATCAACAAACACAAAACGAGAGATTCGTTAACTCAAATCCCCGGCAGCGGCGCCAAAAATTGATTGTGTAAGTTTCAACACACAATAAAATATATAATAAAATATCAAAGAGCAATTAAGAAAATTACCAAGTCACCCTTGGAAAAATTCACTCTCAAATATATATAATATAATACGTATGTTTTCCGGAAGTATGATCTCCCGGGTCATTTTCCCAAAGATTTGAGAAATTGAAACCTCGTTTGATATTATTGATTTGAATGGGTTCGAAGATTGATTGGATTTTCTATAACTACTAATTTAAAAGCACAATTAAAAACAAGCTATTAAAAACAATTAAAGCACAAAAGCGATTAACGGGAATAAAGAAAACACGACAAATTATCAAGTACACTAAAATTAAGTCCTAAAAATGCAATCTAAATTGTTAATCCTAAAAGAGGACAAAAGAAAATTTTAAGAAAAAGAAAAATTATTTTTTTGATTATTTTTGAATTTATTATGAATTATAATAATAATTTATCTAATTTAATCCTAGATACCTAGCAAATTAATTCCTAAAAATTGAGAAAATGATTTTTAAACTTAGAAAAATATAAAATGATGTAAAAACTAAGAAAACTATTTTTAACTATTTTTAAAATTAAAATCCTATTTTTAAAATGAAAATTAAAAGCTTAAAAATTAAAATTAAAATCTAAAAGTGTTGAAAATGATTTTTCTGAATGTAAACCCTACAAGTACTTCTTATAAAACTAAAAACTATTTTTTTTTTGAATTTTTATAAAACTTTTTTCTATTTTTTATGATTTTTCAAAAATTAAATCCTTAGAAAAATGATTAAAAATAATATACTTAATGGAAAAATGTGAAAAATTTAGGGAAAATCCTAAATGCAACAAAGTTCAAAGGAAAACAAATAAGAAAACTTACCCAGCTTATCTATATAAGTGGATAATTATCTTATATGCTACGGCTTATTATAAAAGAGGAAAGGTAAAACGTGTACAAGTATTTAATGAAAGGAAAAGATGATGGATGAGCTATTGAAGCAAAGTGTTAAGGCGTGTGTGTTGTGTGCAAGAGGTCGTGGGTTCGAGATTGGCAGACACCCCTTTTTGTATTTTTTTTTTCTCAAAACAAACAGCTAAAACTGAAAGAGCACATGATTATAAGCAACTTTAATAAAAACCATATAGGCTGAAACTTATTCTAAAGCTCACAAAAAGCTCTTAAAGCAGCTGATTACAGAAAGTTGGGTTTTGAGCTCTTAAAGCTTATTTAGACTAAAACAATAGCACAAGCTTTAATATTAGCTCATTTTGAAACCAAAAAGATGTTCTAAGCAGCGTATGATGAGATTTATTTAGAATGAGTAGTTACTTCAGCTTAATAACATCTACACTATCTGAAATTAACGGTTTAAACTTGCAAATCAAATTTTAACTTCTAAAAGCACAAAATCAAGATTAATCTAAAAAAAAACTCATTAAGATAAACTAAAACTTTAAGCTCTTAAAAAACTTATATATCTACTTATTAACTTACTAATCTAGATTCAATAAAGAACAAACTCCTAGAAATCAAAACTAAAAAGCTACTTAAACTTCCTACTGTTTTTGGTTTTTTTGGGCTTTTTGAAATCTTTTAAGAGCAATTGTACCTAAGGATATAAGGCTTGGAAATTGAATAATTAAGGCTTAATCTTTTACTAAGCTATGACTACACTATTAAGCAACTGGAATTTTTTAATACTATAGCCTACATTTACTAACCTAAGATTGATCCAAAAGACACTGCAATTTAAGACTGCTATCTAGTGAAAATGGCAAAAGGCCAAAACTCAATTTCAGTCTTCCTTGAGGGAAGACCTGCACACTACACACTCTATTGAGTGTGCTTGAGTAAACTACAAACAAACAAATTATAGCCTAAAAGGCTTGATTCAAATTTTAGCAATCAAAGCAAAGGGAGAAATCTCCCCTGGTGCTGAGATGAAAATATTAAGCCTCAAAATGATTATAAGCTTAAACTAATGACTAATTAACCTAATCAAATATGTTGATTCAACTAACCAAAAAGAAATCTCAAAGTTCACTTGACTTTTTGAGGTCAAACCTGGCTAAACCAAACACTCCTTTCAGAATTGACAGTTTTTTGAAATAGCTTTTGATTTTGAAAACTAGCTTACAAGTCCTAATTACCAGATGAGAAACGGCTTATAAACTAACTTATCAAATAATCAGCAAACCTACTTAAGCTAATCTAAGAATCTAGCTAATGCTACTAATTTTTTTGGTTTTTTATAGATTTTATGACAGCAATGAAAATACTAAGATCTATAACACTTAAGCTAAAAACAGATAATCAAACACACTTAATAAGCTAGAATAAAGGTAAATAAGCACTAATAAGCAAATAGATTAAGCTATTAAACAAATCTATACTATTAAGCATAAATTGAACTAAATATTAAAGAACTTAAGAAATTAATTGAAGACTTACTCTAAGCTTTAGCTAAACAGAAGCTAAGGCTCAATTGAGCTTAATCAACAAGCTCTGGCTTATTAGAAATAAGCTAGTAAAAGTCCTTAGGCCCCTTCCTTAACTGCTCTCCTTCCTAAAGCTCATAAGTCCAAAAAGCAAAGGTAAATAGAATTAACTGATTTAATGATTTAAATACTTATTAAGACTGATTAAAACAAGCTCATCACTGCATTTAGATAGTGAGCGCTGAAAAATAAGCTTTTTATTGGGTATGAGTCTACACAAATTCTATGTTGTAATGAAGAGCTTATGGACTAAGGATTAATAGAAAAAGTATATATCATTAACTGAAAAGAGTGATTAACATAACTAGCAAAGAGATTATAAAATGAATTCAAAGAAAATTACAATTATGCTATTTAAAAATCTAAAGACCTAGACTAGGTGAAAAATAAGAAAAAGGAAAAGAGAGTATAATGTGTGTGAGTGTGTGTGCTATTTATAGCTGCTGAGAGAACCTTCTAGGGTTGAGCATCTCCTCTCGCTATGTCAAAACATCCCTTGATTATTCCAATGATTGGATCATGATTCTATGCTGTTGGATCACAATTGAGCTCACACGGATTGCCAGCGTGGCAATCCGTTGTGATGCTTTTGTGCTTTCTTTCTGAGTGAATTAAGTACAAAACTTCACATTCCTTGTGCTTTCTCTTCAAGCCACGTGGCATCTAGCTTGTGTGACCAATAAGAGCTCATGATTTGACATATTTCTCCCTGTCATCTTGCTATTGATCACTTGAATTGTCGTCCTTGACCCTTAATTAAAAAAAACCCCTTTGTTTGACTGTGTGGTAACTTTGGAAGGGATGATGAACAGTAATAAGGCTTGGCGCCTTTTCTTCAACTGAAAACGGGTAAAGATTTTTAAACTATGGGTAATTGGCAAAACTAGTCCTTGTATTTGCTAATCACAAGTTCTAGTATAAAATGATTTTCAAACTTGGCAATAATGGTCCCTGTGGTTTATGAAAAGGAAAGTGGGCTAGGGTATTGGGCCTATGTTATGGGCTTTTGATCCGGGTGAGGTATCTTAAGGGTTTAAGGGGTAATAAAAGCTCATTAAAGGTTTAGGGACCATTTGTGTAATTCTAGGAAACTTGAGGGACTCAAATGGTAATTTTGGGTTTTTTTGTCTTTAGGGTGTGTACCTTGTTTGACACATGGTGACTTGTTTGATATTGACTTTTTCATAGAAGGCTTCCGGCTTTTGTGCACTCTTCCGTTCTCGTGTCCGTGTTTGCCCGTTTTTTGATGGTTTTCTTGTGATTTTTGCTATATCCATACCTGCATACACAAAACACAAAACAAGAGTATTTTTGCCATTTTCACAGTGTTTTTGGTCATTTAGGGTTAATTTTTGTAATAATGGATATGTGTATTTCACACATATCACCCCGCTCGATAAATGATCAACTTACCACCCATACTATGATGGCTCCGTTGCTTTATATATTTATTATATTTTTTTGTCTGTAATTTGTCTGTGCATTTGGCTTGGCCGCTCTGGTCAGACCTCAGGGTCATTCCAACCCATGGCAAATTTGGTTCACTGGTCAGACCTCTAACTATTTTTGCACGTTCTTGCTTGGTAGACTTAAATCAGGTAGTCCTGGTCAGACCTCGTGACTTGAGGCATAAGATGAGAACTAAACATGCTTACGATATTATTATATGATTGCTAATGTTATGACCAGTCTCATAAATCTAAGAGTTGCATTAAATGCAATTAACGCTTGTCGCTTACCTTTTGCCATACTTGATTTCTCACTGGTCAGACTTGGTTTAATATGTGGGAGGTCAAGTTGGATCTTTAGTCTTAATTAGTAAATTAATTGGGTAGTATATTTCTATTATAATTTAATTATCGAAAATACTAAAATTAAACCTTCTATGTTCTGATTAATTGTGTTATTACAACATAATTCGTAAACGAAAGTTTGTTTTTCTTGAAAAAGACAAACATAGTCTCTTTTCCGGGTAAGAAGAGTGCAGACTTACTTTATCTTTATCATTGGTTGACACGAATAAGATAGGTTATAATTGAATTTTATTCATTATATTTTAACTCAATTTAATCTTTCATTACCCTCTTCCGGTTTTGAAATCTTTGAAAGATAACATATTTTATGTAACTAGAGTACATTTTGTATATAGCTACCAAAATAACGACATCTTGCACTTGTCACGATGTATGAGTTTAAATCGCACGAGTAAAGAAAATTGCTAGCATGTCTTCTAGGTAAATTTTCTTGGACTTGACTCATTCCTTATAGTGCTAAACACCCTTGTGGCTAGGCAGACCGATTAAGGAGGAATTGCATGCTAAAATGTTCAAGTTAATGAAAGCATGAATGGCTAGTCCCTCATTCATACATAAGAATAGATATTCATATATTCAGTTTCAATACCTAAGTCATTGTCATGTAGGGCATTTTTAGTGGAATAGGAATAGTAAATAAATCGCTATTTGCTTTCTACTGGTAATGTAACACTTACAATGTTGACAAATCCAGTGGGAGCTTTGCGTTTTACTACTGAAATGACATTCATGTTATGATTTCAAATTCAATGGGAGCAACAAGATTCATTTCCTTGTTAGTTACCCATATTATTTTTAGCTTGCTTTGAAATATTACTTTCCGAATATGAACGTCGTCGTTTAAGGAAAATTGCATTTTATTTTATAGATAACCAGTTGCCTTTCAGATGTTGCTTTTCGAAGCCATGATTAACTTGACCTTGAAAACCTTGATTTTGAAAATTGTTCCCTCGATTGAAATTATTCCCTTGACCTTGATTGTTATAATTCCTATTTTGACCTTGATTTTGCACCGGAGCAAAACCTGGTGGTGCCATTTGATTACTAACTCGATTTGGTGGGACTTGTTGATTATAAGTTCCCGTGGTTGCACAAACGTTTTGATTATTATCGGTAGCCGGACAATTATACCATGCATGAGCTCCACCACAAGTAACACAATTTTCCTCAACCACCTTAACCGGTGCGGGAGGGACAACAACCTTTTTAGAAACAATCTCGACTAAGGTCGAAAGTTGATCTGCAAGTTTATCAATTCGTTCATCCGTTTTGCTAACATTTTCCCTAGAATTAACCCTAGAAGCATTTGTTTTGTTTCTCGAATAACGCACTTTTGACTTGTTTTCAATTATATTTAAAGCTTCCCTAGTAGTCTTACTTAACAAATTACCACCCGCCGCGACATTTAAGGAGTCTTGTTCATTCTCGTTTAAACCATTATAAAAGGTATCAACTTGAGTTAACTCTGAAAATCCGTGGTGAGGGCAAGATCTAAGCATACCCTTAAAACGTTCCCACGCTTCACTAAAAGATTCATCGAATTCTTGTGAAAAACGAGAAATTTTGTTCTTAAGGTGAGTGGTTTTCGAAGGAGGGAAAAATTGGTTAACGAACTTGGTAACGAGATCGTCCCAAGTTAAAATTGAATTCGGAGGTTCTTTCTCGTACCAAGTTTTAGCGGCTCCCTCGAGCGAATAAGGAAAACATCATAAGTTTTAATCTCATAATTAGGACATTCCTAAATCGTAAGGTACGGAAGTAATCCATTTTATAACTTATTATTTGAGATAGAGGATTTTCATTTTCTAATCCATGAAACCAGATTCGCTTGAACCAATTAATAGACAAATAGTTTTGATCTCAAAATGATCGGCATTGATCTCGGGTAAAACAATAGCTTCTCCGTAACCCTCGGTGGGTGCACGGAGTAATTCCTCCATAGTTCGATCCGCCATCGCAACTATGGTTTGATCGGGAATTGGTTCTTCTAAATTAACAGGTTCAACAACAACCGGAGGGGTTTGTTGTTGTTGACGACGGTTACGGTTACGAGTTTGCGAGCGAGTACACTTGCACTTAAAAAAGAGAAGATCAAAAAGGAAAAAAACTAAAATTAAAAGAAAAATTCTACACTAATTTTTTTTTGGATTTTTAAATTTATTATTCACAACAAATTTTAACGGTTACACGAAAGAGACTTAAACCAAATAATCAACTACTTCACGGTAGCTCTTAAAATAATTGGTTTTTTAAGGTGAGCCGTATTTCGTAGAGACACAAATGGCAAGTGTTAAATCTTTGGTTTGATTTGGGAACTATATTCCAAGTTCACCGGAAATTGTAATGATAATACCTCGATTGAGAGTATTATTTGTTGGTGTTCTTTTACCAACTTTGTGTATTTTATTTCTTTTTAAGGACAATTTTTTATTTTTGATTTTTTTTATATGATAGCTATACTAAAAAGAAAAGAAAAATATTTTTTACTTTTTTATATTTTATGATTTTTTTGGATTTTTGAATTTTTTTTAACAAAAATGAAACTTTCGAGGACGAAAGGATCTTCAAATCTTATCAACAAACACAAAACGAGAGATTCGTTAACTCAAATCCCCGGCAGCGGCGCCAAAAATTTGGTAATAATTTTAAACACACAATAAAATATATAATAATATCAAATAGCAATTAAGAAAATTACAAGCACCTTGGAAAATTCACTCTCAAATATATATAATATAATACGTATGTTTTCCGGAAGTATGATCTCCCGGGTCGTTTTCCCAAAGATTTGAGAAATTGAAACCTCGTTTGATATTGGATATTGATTTGAATGGGTTCGAAGATTGATTGGATTTTCTATAACTACTAATTAAAAGCACAATTAAAAACAAGCTATTAAAAACAATTAAAGCACAAAAGCGATTAACGGGAATAAAGAAAACACGACAAATTATCAAGTACACTAAAATTAAGTCCTAAAAATGCAATCTAAATTGTTAATCCTAAAAGAGGACAAAAGAAAATTTTAAGAAAAAGAAAATTATTTTTTTGATTATTTTTGAATTTATTATGAATTAAAAACTAATTTAATCTAATTAAATCCTAGAAAATAGCAAATTAATTCCTAAAAATTGAGAAAAATGATTTTTAAACTTAGAAAAATATAAAATGATGTAAAAACTAAGAAAACTATTTTTAACTATTTTTAAAATTAAAATCCTATTTTTAAAATGAAAATTAAAAGCTTAAAATTAAAATTAAAATCTAAAAGTGTGAAAATGTATTTTTCTGAATTGTAAACAACCTACAAGTTCTCTTATAAACGATAAACTATTTTTTGAATTTTTATAAAACTTTTTTCTATTTTTTATGATTTTTTGAAAATTAAATCCTTAGAAAAATGATTAAAAATAATATACTAAATGGAAAAATGTGAAAAATTCAGGGAAAATCCTAAATGCAACAAAGTTCAAAGGAAAAATAAGAAAACTTACCCAACTTATCTAATAAGCTGGATAATTAAGCTTATATGCTACGACTTATTATTGAAAGAGGAAAGGTAAAACGTGTACAAGTATTTAATGAAAGGAAAAGATGATGGATGAGCTATTGAAGCAAAGTGTTAAGGCGTGTGTGTTGTGTGCAAGAGGTCGTGGGTTCGAGATTGGCAGACACCCCTTTTTGTATTTATTTTTTTCTCAAAACAAACAGCTAAAACTGAAAGAGCACATGATTATAAGCAACTTTAATAAAAACTGATCCGTTTAGATTACACTAAATATATATATAATATATATTAAAATATAAAATATATAAACAAGTGTAAAAACAGCAATCAATGATACCAGGAAGTAGTATAGAGCTTTCCCGGGTCGTAAATCCCCAACGAGGCTGGAATGGTAAATCGATACGATCGAAGATTTGAGTTTGAAGGAAGGAATGAGTTTGGGAAGTTGAAAAAGTCAAATTAAACAATAACGGACTAAAACGTTTAAGAAAAACCTAAAAATTATGAAATTAAACTAGAAAACGAAGGCCCGAATCCCGAACAAAAGGGGGAAAACCTAAAATCTTTAAAAATAAGCCTACGAAGAAATTTTTGCTTCTAAACTACTCTATGGGTCAAATAACGAAGAATGAAAAAGACTAGACCGAAAACGGAGTTCGTTTGACCCAAAAACGAGTCAAAACAAAATCCCGTACCCGGACCCGTTCTTTAAACGACAAAAATTTGTAAAAATGACCCTACGAAAAATTTTATATTTTTCCTACAAACTAGATGATAAAAGAAAATTTTCTAAAAAAGCAAAATATTTTTTTGATAATTTTTGTATTTTTTATGAATTAAATAAACTTTTATCTAAATTAAATTATAAAAAATATTAAACGTTTACAAAAAATTCTGAAAAATTTACAAAAAATACTTTATACTATAAAGGTCCTACGGATAAATAAAGAAAACAAAAATTAAGCTGAGGAAATAACGGCCTCAAAAATAAGCCGAACTAGCTTATAGCTTATCAAGCTTAATCATAACCTTAAATACCAAGCACCTTGGGTCTATAACGAAAAAGACCCAAGGGCGCAGTGGTAGAGTGTTTGTGTAAAGGGAGGGGATGTATCGAGGGGTCCTGGGTTCGAGTCTTGCTCACCCGGGTCCCTTGTCTTCCCCTCTTTTTTTTTTTAAACAAACTCTAGGGTAGAAATTGTAACAATCTAAACTAAAGGGTAGGCGGGCAAAAATTTATTAATTTTACACTATAGTTAAAAACGTGTAACCCGCACGATCAAAGATGTACAAAAACCAACCCTACGACATGGCTTATTTTTCTAGCTTATTAAAAAGTGATTTTTAGCTAAAACTTAAAACATGAAAGTTAAAGAATAGCTTATAATTAAACTTTAACAAAGCACACTTTTGATTCGGACAAAAGAATAAGTCTAAATTAAGCTCTAAGGTGACAGCAGCTTATAAAGCTTTAAAGCTCAAAAGGTTAAGTCTTTTTAGGATTTGTTGACAATTATCCAAATTTTCAAGAGGATGAAAATAATGTGTCATTTTCGGGTGTTGTGTGGGGTGTAGAAGAAGAATCGATGCCAGTTTATGATAACAATATTGAAGATCTCATTGAGGAAGAAGAAGGATTTGTCAGGAAAGGAAGATTTGGTGGGGAAGAAGACAACATCAAAGACGTCGTAGTTGTGGCTAATGGTCTTTGTTCTTTGATGATCCAAACTACTTTAAATGCTGATTTTAAGGAAGACATCAATACAAAGTCACATGAGTTGATGTCGTTTAGAAAAAGTATTATTATCAAGGTAAGTGCGTTCAAATTTTGGATTCGACAAAATATCAAAAATGGTATTTGAAAGCTGCACCTATGGTCGTTAAGTTTGGTTTTAAGACGATTAAGGTTCGAGGTCGAGTCATTATAAAGAAGGGGAATTTGATGCAGGGGATAGTGACCACGCGCAAACCAACCCCTCTTTATACGTATATATAAGTAAACATCTATAAATACATAACAAGGATCAGGATCCGCGAGAGCAAGAAAACCGGAAGCAGTATAGAGTGTTCCCGGGTCGTTATGTCCCAACGAGGCTAGAGATGGAAAATCGAAAGACGATTGATGATTGATGTTTGTATGTCACAAGTAATGATTGGGAATTAATACTGAAAGCAAATGCACATAAAAACTAAACAAAGAACATAAGCTAGAACAAGAATAAAAGCTAGAATTAGGAAAAACACTTAAAACTTTTACACAAATAAGCTCAAATAAACTTAAGACAGATAAATAAGCTAAGCTAAATCTAAATAAGCAAGTTAAACTTGCAATTAAGCTAAATTAAACAAGAGAAACACAACAGTACTAACAGTATTAACTACCAGTACTAACTTAGAGTTAGTACTGCTAGGCTTAAGTTAGTACTGGTGGGCTTAGGTTAGTACTGCCAGGTTTATAAAACACAAAGGTAACAAAAATAAACAAATAAGCTAAGACAGATAATTAACTATCCCTATTAAACACTTAGTAAAAGAAATAAGCAACTAAGATAAACTAAAATGATAAATAAGCTAGAAAACTTAAACTGATACACTAATGAAAACACTTTGAAAAGGAAAATAAGTTTAAATAAGCAAACAGTAAAGGAAAATGGTTTAATCTACTCTAAAAAGCTAAGGAAATCTTAAATAAGCAGAAATAATAAGCTGGTAAGCTAAGTTTAACTACCAGTATTAACTGTTAAGACTAACAGTACTAACTTGGAGTTAGTACTGGTAGTGTTAAGTTAGTACTGTTCCGAAAATGCACTAGTGGACTTGCAGTATTAAACTTCAGAGTTTGTTCAAAATTGCTAGTGTAGACTTAGTACTGGTCCTAAAATGAACTGGCAGTACTAACTTAAAGTTAGTACTGCTAGTTGAAAATACCCCTGAACCTTTGTAAAAATCATTTTTCTTTTTATATTAATTAAAAACAGATTATCAAATAACAAATTAAACACTTATAAGCAATTTTTAATTAATAATAAGCACTTAAATAAGCATGAATGAGTCTAGCAGTATTTACCTTAAAACTAACAGTTGTATTAAATAAACTAGCAGTTCTGCAATAGATAAGTAAAGTAAGAAAAAGAGAGACTTACTACACCCTTGCTCAAAACAGGGTCAAACAACAAATCTACAAGCTCTAACTTGTATAAAACAAGCTAGTGATAGTCCATAAGCCCATCCAGAACTGGCTTATCATCCAATAAATAAGTTGTGGTGTATTGAGAGTGATTTTTGTGATTTTCTTTTAACTACTTAACTTTTTTTTATCTTACTTAATGAAAACAGCTTATAAATAAGCTGAGGTGAGAGCTTTTTAAACACAAAACAATAAGATGAAGAAACTTAACACTGGTATTGTAAATTGACTTGTAAACTCAAACTTGCATTAAAACTTGAAATTGTTACAAAACTGAAAGTGAAAACTGTAAATGATTAAAAATAAGCTAAATTATATTGCAAAGTTTAAAAACTAAAAACTAGATTACTAAAAACTAACTAGATGCCTCAAAGGCTTACAATGAGCTCTATTTATAGCCTAAGTCTTTCTTGCAGCTTGTGCTTCTTTTGAAGAGCAAAAACAAAGTGTGCTAGTTGTGTGAGGCAAATCTAAAGCAAATCCCAGCCTTTAATTTCTTTTGAGCTTCTTTGGAGACAATCTCAGCCATCGAAATGCTTTGGGAATGGAGAGGGATTGCCAACATGGACTTTATAAAGCTGGGGGGTTAGTAGTAGGGTGTTAAGTGATTTTGCAGAGAAGTATGGGAGCAAAAACCGGGTGCTGGCTGGTTTTGGTATTGGCGGGAAGAGTGGAAAAGAAAAGGTATACAAGTTGGGTTGTGACAGAGAGAGGTTGAAGATGATTAAGGGAATGTTTGGTTTGTGTACAAGAAAGGCCCCTCCACATCTTTCCTCTTTATTCATCTTCCTCCATTTTCTTGCTTTTATAAATGAGTTTCCCAACTTGGCATAATCAGCCACTAGTGGTTTTTTGATTAATATAACTTAGGGGTTGGCATTTTTGACCCTTCCAGTTATATTTTTATTTGCTTTTTCTTCTCGGAGTTGACTTTACTTTGATTTGGCTAAGTTCTTAACGCACTTTTCCCACTCCCGTGTCCTGTTTGTTGCTTTTTGATTGGTTTTTTCGTCTTTTTGTGTGATTATCCGTTCCTGCATAACATAATTAGCAAAACAAGCATATATTTGGCATTTTGAGTCCGTTTTTGGTTATTTTAGCTTGTTTTTAAAGGATAAAGGTATGTGTAATTAAGCACATACCAAAATCCCCCAAACTAATATGTTGCGTGTCCCACGCAATGCTATGAAGTAAGCACTCGAGAAACCAAAAATCTCAAATTCCTTCGACTAATAACTTGAAAAAAAAGTAGCCAAGCGTTTATCAAAGGGAATAAAAGAATCAATAGCCTCGACAACTCCCGGTTCTCACTAGTTTTTATATTTACACAACTATTCTAATATTTTTGGATTTTCCTTTCTTTTTCTTTTCTTAGCAACCTGTTTGACTTCCTTTATTATATCAACATTGGGATCATAGAATGAGAAGCGTCTATAGAATAATCTATGGATGCTCTGACGGATAAATTCATCGTCCCCGATTTTTCACTAGATCCAAACCAAGCAATTAAACAAGATCATTTGTCAATATAAGTCTAAATGTTGAGCACTCATACTTATGACTTGTGAACTTTTAACTCCCAATATGGATACATGATTTAAATGTGTGTACTTATTTCAACTCGACCATAGATCAACTTATTTCCATAGTCGTAATTCAAAATGAATCAAGACTCAAAGCAACAACTTATTAGAACCTTGTAACTTGATTTTAAAGAACGAGATTTTAACTGAAGAACTTTTTGCAACATCTTTATCATTATAATCATAAGTTCTTAAAGCTAGGAATGCGTTGCTTAGTTTGAACACCTACCTAGGCCTCGCTCCCTAGTAGGATATCACAACCAACGACCGGTGTTCTTAGTTTGAAAACCCACCCCGTTGCTAGCGTAGTGGGAAATCACATCAACACCTTCTTCCTAATATGGCTAAGGATAGGTGTCTTAGTTTGAACCCTCACCTAGACCTCGCTTCCTGGTGAGATATCACAACACACCAAATCCCTAGAAGTAAAGATGTCTTAGTTTGAACCCCCACCTCGTGGTTAGCGGAGTGGGATATCACGACACATCTTTTTACTTGCTCCATATACTCAAATGTATGCTTCATTGGCATAATTACAATATTCGTGCATTTTCGCATTCATACTTCGTTCATGCTTCTTTGGCATTTTAACTTTTAAATTTCTAATAACAGAAAAACTCGTTTTAAAGAATCAAGTTACAAATTTGAAGCTTTTTCTAAAAACATCGATTGACTTAGTTGAAATGAAATGAGCACGTATGATTAGGCGGATTAAAAGCTAATGGGAGAAAAAGCCACAAGTTACTCATATAAGCTTTAGAAGAATCTTGCTCAGCACATAAACTTATATTTAACTCTATCATTTCTTGTTCTTCACCTTATTAAAATTCAAAGCAATAGAATTCGTGAAAGCTTAGCCTACAAGTGGTAAGTTGAGGAACTAGCTAGGGCTCAACACGCTTGATCGAGTCAAAAATTATTCTCATTCTACCCATTAGGAAAGTTGAAACAGTGACAAAACACTTATTTTATTTTTGTAAATTTTTAAATTTTTTCATTTTTTTGGTATTTTTGCAAAAATTTGGTGGTAAAAACGAGATTACGTGATAACAACGACTGCAGGCAAAAATCAAATCGAAGATTCCCCCCCATACTAGAACTAAACATCGTCCTCGATCGTGAATTGAGAATTTGGAATATTCGGATTCGAGCTAAGAATGATAAAGGGATTTTGATTTGTTGTTTACACTACAAAATATAATAAC
>BQNB010132784.1:0-16837 GCA_026074375.1 Tanacetum coccineum
GTATTATTGAGTAATGGGATTGATATGATTGTTGGGATATGTCGTCAACCATCACACCACTAAATTGTTACGGGTAATTATACAACGCGTCTAAACTCTATGCATCAAACGTGAAGACTGTTTTGGAAATGAATGATTAAAACGGGACATTAACTAGACCAGGTCGTGTGTGGACGTCGTTGCATTTGCTTGTGTGATTGAGATTTGGTTGCTAAAGACTTGCTTGAGGTGAGTTCTTGTAGCCCTATTTTTCTACTGTTTTTCCGTTGGGGGAAAATGATACTCAAATGTGTTTTGAACTGTTTTGAATTGAACTGTGCGAAATGTGGTTTTATTTTTGGGACAAGATATGTGCTTATGACTGCTATGTGAATATTATGTGTTACATGATTGTTTGGATCGGAGGGGTACGCCTATCACAATATTTGTATGATTGTTTGGATCGGATGGGTACGCCTACCCAGTATTTGTGTAGTTATTGGAGCAGCTGGGTACGCCTACCCTGGTATGTGTGAGGTCCTGCCCTAATTTAGTGCTCCAGCTGGTAAGCCTTTTAGGTGTGTAAGTGACATATGGTGATTACTTAGCGGGGATGCTATGTCATGGGTTGTTTGTATATATATATATATTCACTATCATATTGCACTATTGTCCACTGTTTGGAAATATTGGCACAACTTTTGGGTTTAAGGTCAAACCTACGAGCTCACTGATATGTGTTTAATCACATATCATTTTACCTTATTTAAATAAGCTTAAAAGAGAAAAAAAACATTAAAATGCATTGTATATTTGTATTTTGTGGTTCATGTCTTGCAGGTACGGATATTCAATAAAAAGGGCATAAACAAGGCAAAAACGGACAAAGTTGAGCACGGGATTGGAAAGAGCACTAAAATACCGAAGCCGAAGGCGTACCCATCTTCTATGGACCAAATCGAGCCCACTTAATGGGTTGGGTCAGCCTACAAACCTTAAATGATAAACCTTAAAAGCTCATTTTACTTACCTAGCCCAAAACCCTTTTATTACAACCCTTGGCCCAAATTGAATAAAACCGAGCCCAAAATCATAATATGTCCAAGTCAAACTCCCAGTCAAATTCAAGTGATATTAAGACGGGTCAAACAAGTCAAATAATAAAAAAATACTGTTCATATTTTTCACTCGTTCCCTCCATTTTCACCCCCATTCACGAACCAAGGTAAATCCATCCAATCCCACGCATGCAAATGCTTCTAGAATGAAATCCCTGACACGTCTGACACATTTAGGAGCAATGCTGACAATCCCACACAATATCATTGGTTAATCATGCGTGTACACAATCCAACAGCTTAAATTTTAATGATTAAGAGGCGGTTATTATTGGATGGCTGTGATGGAAGATTGGGGAGCGTCTAAAGGCTCACACAGTGATGGATGTGTAGGATTTTAGCTTAAGTTGTAGTAATTTTTAGCTTTTCAGTAGCTTATAGGTTAAATTTCATGTAATTTACTTTCCAAAGCATTGTAATCCTTCAATTTTCAATAAAAGTTAGCTTTCATTCAAATTCGTGTTCAATTATAGTTTTTCCTTAATGCAATGTTGTATAATTTGATCATAAGCTCCTAATAAGCTCTTATAAGCTCTAAATTACCACATAAGTTTTCTTATACTTAGTTTAGCCTTCAAAGGCTAAATTGAATTTAGATTTTCATTTAAATCCTCCCCCTAAATTACCTAAGCTTTTGATATGGATGAAAAGCCAATTATGGAAGGGCTTATAGACCTTACCAGCTTGTTTCTAACAAGCTGAAGCTTGTTGATCTAAGCTTGTATAAGCTAAATTAATCCCTGTTTAGCTGGGACAAAAAGGTACTTCTCATTTTACTTTTGTAGCTCAATTTTTGTCATTGCTTTGTAGTATGCTTATTCTGCTTATTACTGCTTATTATGTGCTCATTAGTGCTTATTCTGTTGTAGGATCCCGTATTCACTTCATAACATATATCATACATGAATCCACCTAGAAAGGAGAAAGAGAGTGAGTTGTTTTTGTAGAGAGAGAAAGAAGAGAGAGAGAGAGAGAGAGAGAGAGAGAGAGAGAGAGATGAGAGAATTTTGGAAAAGTAAAAAGATTTATTATTTTCACAACTTACTTTTCCAAAGAGGAAAAGTTACTTATATACCCCGACACATTAAGTGACGTTCGGGATAATTGACTAGGATTCGGGCTTGGGTTTTGCTTGGGATTAAACCCGAAACATATACAATATTAGATTAACTATCGAGCCTGATTCCCGATATTATCTTATTACAACATTAACTAATTGATTGACCGAGACCTAAATACATAATGAACGAACTTCCAGTTTGACTCATGATTTGTATCTGTGGCTCTAGCTCTCTAAATTAGCTTATTAGTTTAAATCTTATTAGAGTGTTATTTTATGTTAGATTTGAATCTAAAATGCAGTAGTATAAGTTTTTATTTAAATGAGCAATTGTCCTTTGATTTTGAGTCATATATGTCATAGACCCTGAGCCTCTTTTTCAAGGTTCAAAGTCCAGTCTTCAAGAGCAAATCTAAGTTAGATTAAGCTTATTTGAGGGTCTAAAATTGGTAGCATAAGCTCTCTAGGTTACAAGCTTGATCTGTTTAAGCTTTTTCTTAAATTTCATTAGCTTAATCTAGCTTAAATTAGGTCTGCAAATTGCCTTTTAAAACCAAAAAGCCAAAGAAATTAGGTTAAGTATGTCAGTTTGTATTTTTTTTTTTAGCTTATTTCTAAACCAATTTACTTAAATCTTGTTTTTATATGTTCTTTAGATGCTAAAGTTAATATGTTTTAGCTTATACCTTATTTCAAGTGCTTATTAGGTCTTAAGCTTAGCTCAAAATTAGTCATTTGTCTTTAGGACTGCTAGTTTAAGTATGCATTACTTTTAGCTTTTATGAGCTTTTCAGCTGAGATTATTAGTTAATTTCTAGTCTTATAAGCTTATTAAGTCTAAGTAGTTACCTTTTTGTTAGCTTTTTGAGTTTTTCCATTTGCTTAATAAGTCTAAAAAGCCAAACAGTTTTGCTTTTAAGTCCTTAGCTATTTTCTTTGAAACTGTCACTTTTAATCTGCTTAATTCTAGCTTATTTTTTAGCATTCTCAAAAAGTCCTTCACAAAAAGTTTGTTATTTTAGCTTATTTTTTAGCCTTTCAAAAAGAAAATTAAAAATAAAATGTTTTGTAAAAAGAGATGGTCACAGGACTCGAACCTGTGACCTCTCCATTTCACACTCCACACCTCACACACACAACACCTAACCAACTGCCCTGGGGTGTTTTTCATTTCTTTCTTTGTGTAATTTAATTCTTATAGACGTTTTTAGGTTTTAAGCTTATTATTTGCTTATTTGCTTTATAACTGCTTATTTGTTTCAGCTTATTTTCCCGTTTTATTTTTCCTAAGTTTAGATTAGTTCATAGTACTTTTCATAATTTTTTTAGAATTTTAATAATTAGTTTACTATTTTTAATATTTAATTTAGATTAAAACTATTTTTAATTCATAATAATTAAAATAAAAGTCAAAAAAATATAATTCTTTTTTTAAAAATATTTTTAGTAATTTAGGATTTATAAAAAAATGAAAAAACATTTTTAGGGTTAAATTTTGATTTATTTGCTTTAAATATGATTTTTAAATTCGTTATACGGTTGTTCATTAGTTGCCTTAATTGTTTACTATTTTTTTTTCTTGCTTCCCTTTGCGTTTTTAGAATTAGAAATCAAAAACAAAAGTACTTGATATTCGAGCATCAAACAAAATACTATCGTGAAATTTAAATTCACTTCTCGTCGTGATACGACACTAGGGAAATATACTATTGTTTGTCCTCAAGCAATTTTATATTAAACGGGAAACTCTCTATACTATAACTATTTGGTATTATTTTATTATATATATACTATTATTATATTCAAATCAGTTTTTGGCGCCTCTGCCGGGGAAGAGGTGTACGATTTACGCGAAGTATTTGAAGTTAGTGCCTTGAAGATCCTTCCCCGTGAAGTTATCGTTTGTTATTTTCTATTTTCTTTTATAAAAACCATAAAAATACAAAAATATTTTGTTTTTAATTTATTTTTATAAAATACCAAAAAATTTGAAAACATAAAATCAATGTTGTGTCAATTGTTGAAAACGGTACTTTCGATTTACATACTTTAAGAGAGTTTAAGGAAGGGTCGATCCAATATGACATCGACGAAAAGTAGAAGGTTTTTAAAATGCTTCGCGCTTACCCGCTCCTCCGCTTCTTTGTGCGTTTTTCTAGAAAACTACCGTACACTTGTTCGATTATCGGTTACAAAATTATTTTCATCTTGTTTTTAGTGCATGAGCACTCGCTCTAATTCTTCTAATCTATTTTCTCCACTTCGAGACCCCGAGAGTCTTATTCGACAAAGGAATTTAGGTGAACCGTCATCTCTTTTCGACTTCGAAGAAGTTATGAGCATTCCTCATAATAACATGGGACCGCCTCCTGCGGGCCCCCCCTCCTGCGGGCCCCCTCCTCCTAATAATAATGGTCCACCTCCAATGGTGAGACCTAACGGGCAAGCTCCACAGATCAATGAAGGAGTTGTGCCAACAGTCTATAGCAATGGACGGGGCGAGCAATTGCCCCTGATTCTAATTCAAGCAACGGGATTTTGGACTTCGTCGTCACATGATACAAGTTCAAAATACTTGCCAATTTTATGGATTACCGGGCGACGATGCCAATAGACATATTGATAAATTTTTGGAAATTACTCAACATATGAAGCAAAATGGCGTCTTCGATGACGCCCTTCGCTTGTCTCTTTTCCCATATTCCTTGACGCGTCATGCTATCGCGTGGTATGATCTCCTTCCAAGGAATTCCATTCACTCTTTCGACGATATGATGAGAAATTTCTCTTGACTATTTTCCTCCTTCCATTGTGTGACTAAGTTAAGGAACGAGATCAGGAAATTTGAGCAAAAAACAGCTACGAATTCGTTATTTAGAGGCATGGGAAGCGTTATACAATTGTCATTGATCGGTGTCCTAACCATAACATGCTTTTGGTTACACAAATTGATACGCTTTACAATGGTTTGACATTAAGTCATCGGGACACCATCAATACTGCAGCGAGAGGAACTTTTATGCAAAAGACACCAGAAAAAAACAAAAAAGGGGGGGAAAAAAATGTTTTTATGAATTGATCGAGAACATGACGCGCTCACACAAACCATGAGACACTTCAGACTCGAGACGAGACGTCTATAAATATCTCTTCTACTACTTCTACCGAGAGTCCCAAAATTGTTCGACAATTAGAATTATTGAATAAGAATTTTGTGGAAATGATGAGACAAATACAATCAGTCAAATCTGTGAATCCAAAATGCGAGACTTGTGGTGGTTCTCATTCCTTCATTGAGTGCCCAGCCGTCAATGGTTGCACTCAAGAGGCCGCTTATACTACTACGGCTAACTATAACTCGGGGGGTAATTCCTACCAACCACAAAGTGGCAGTAATTTTCTTAGCTATCGCTCGAATAATTACCTCGGACCACCCGGTTTCAATCAACCGAATGTGCAAAATAATCAAAACCAATACAATTCAAAATCAAATCCCAAGGGAATTTTCAAGCCCCGATACAATCAAGGAAGAGGGCAAAACTTCAATCAAGGGAACAACAATTATCAAGCTCCTAATCTTCAAGCTCTGAATTTTCAAGCTCTGAATTATCAAGCTCAAGTTGGACCTTCAAACGAGTTAACAAACTACATGAAGAGTAATGAAGCTATGTTAAGAGCAATGCAAACTCAAATGATGAACATAAAGACGAAATTGCGAAATGAGTTCAAATCTACGATTCATGCAAGAACCAATAAAATAGAAAATCAAATAATGAACATATTAACTAATATGAAAAATCAAAATTCCTCGGGTTAGGGATCACTTCCGAGTAATACCGTTGCTAACCCGAGAGGTAACGTGAAAGTTATTACCACTCGAAGTGGTGTTGCTTATAATGGACCTACGATTCTACCTACTCCTTCTCCTCCTCCGAAGGAAGTGGAATGTGAAACCAAGGAGACAAAGGACAAGGTGAAAAATACAAGTTTAGGAAGTACCGCACACGTCCAACCTCCGATTGTCCAAGACCCGATTCCGGAGCCTGAAGTTGCTAAAAACGTTGCTGAAAAACTTGGAGACCCCCGACAAGTTTTTAATCCTATGTGATTTTCCAGAGCTAGATGAATGCTTAGCCTTGGCCGATCGTGGCTCTTAGTATATTATCTAATGCCCTCTTTCAGTATGAAGCAGCGTTCACTCCCGGAAAACTCACTTCAACCCGCATGACAACTCGGAACTCGCAGGTCGATCGGAAACCGTTCACCGAAAGGAGTAGTTGCAAAGATATTTTTGTTGAAAAGTAGGAATTTTTGTTTTTTCCTGGCAGGACTTTGTTCTCCTGTAGTAAGCTAGATTACGATGTTGATCCTCGGGTTCCCCTAATCCCCGGGAGACATTTCTTAAGGACGACAAGAGCTTTAATCGATGTTTATGGTGAAGAATTAACTCTACGAGTCGATGATGAGGCCATTACGTTTAAAGTCGGGCAAACTTTGAGATACTCCGGTAGTTATGAAACGGTTAATCAAGTCAATGTCATAGACGTTGCTTGGGAGGAGTATGCTCAAGAAGTGCTTGGATTTTCGGATAGTTCGTCAAGTGGAAATCCTACTCCTTCGGATCCTATCATCGCTTCTTATTCCCCCTCGGTCACTCCTTTTGAAGGAGGAGATTTCATTTTGGAAGAGATTGAGACTTTTTTACGTACCCCGGAAGAGCTTTTCTGAATTTACCCGTTCCGCCATACGTTTCTTCCCTCCTCCACGAACCGGGAGCGCTGTATCTGCGTATCGCATGTGTGTGTGAAGAAATTGTTAAATGAAGACCCGTCTCTGACTCTCCCTCCGATGAAGAATGACAACCTTAAGCAAGTTGATGTTACTTTAACGAAGCCTTCAATCGAAGAACCATCAGAACTTGAGCTTAAGGATTTACCTTCTCATTTAGAATATGCATTTTTAGAAGGAACCGATAAAATTACCCGTCATAATTTCTAAGGAGTTAAAAGATGAAGAAAAAGCCACCCTTTTAGAGGTTCTTAAGTCACACAAATGGGCCATCGCATGGAAATTTTTTGACATTAAGGGTATTGACCCTAGTTTTTGTACTCACAAGATCTTAATAGAAGACGACTTCAAACTAGAGGTTCAACATCAAAGAAGGGTGAATCTAAAAATTCATGAGGTTATCAAAAAGGAAGTTATCAAACTACTTGATGCCGATTTGATTTACCCTATCTTCGATAGTCCGTGGGGTGAGCCCCGTTCATTGTGTGCCTAAAAAGGGTGGCATGACCGTAGTTGAAAACGAATAAAATGAGTTAATACCCACTAGGTTAGTTACGGGATGGCGAGTTTGTATTGATTATCGAAAGCTTAATGATGCCACTCGTAAAGACCATTTCCCGTTGCCTTTTATAGATCAAATGCTAGAACGTTTAGCGGGAAATGAATACTATTTCCTTTTAGATGGATTTTTTGGATATTTTCAAATACCTATTGACCCGAAACACCAAGATAAGACCACATTTACTTGCCTTTATAGGACGTTTGCCTACCGATGTATGCCTTTTGGTTTATGTAATGCTCCGGGAACATTTCAAAGGTGCATGATGGCCATTTTCCACGATATGATCAAGGAAACAATTGAGGTCTTTATGGATGATTTCTTGGTCTTTGGAGATTCTTTCTCGTCTTGCCTCTCTAATTTAGATAAAATTCTAACTTAGTTCTAAATTGGGGAGGAAGTGCATTTCATGGTCAAAGAGGGCAATGTCCTTAGCCATAAGTTTTCAAAGTCCAGGGATTGAGGTGACCGAGGCATAAAGTTGATGTTATAGCTAACTCCCTCATCGACTTCCATTAAGGTGTTCGAGTTTTTTAGGTCAGTCGGGTTCTATCCTTCGATTTATTCAAGATTTTCTAAAATCGCCCGGCCGATGACCCATCTTCTTAAAAAATAAACCCCGTTTGTTTTCTCTAAAGAATGTATTGAACCATTTAATTTACTTTAAAAAAAGTTAACCGAAGCCCCTATTTTAGTTTCCCCCGATTAAGACCTACCATTTGAAATTATGTGAGACGCTAGTGATTACGCGGTAGGTGCAGTCTTGGGGCAACAAAAGACCAAACATTTTCAGACTATACACTATGCAAGTAAGACCATAACGGATGCTCAAGCACATTACATGACTACGGAAAAAGAATTATTAGCCATGGTGTATGCTTTTGAGAAATTCCGGCCTTACTTAGTCTTATCAAAGACCATAGTATATACGGACCACTCGGCTCTTAAGTATCTTCTTGCTAAGCAAGATGCTAAACCGAGATTGCTCTGGTGGATTCTCCTACTCCAAGAATTCGATGTTATTATTCGTGATAAAAAAGAAGCGGAGAATCTCGCGGCCGACCATTTATCAAGACTAGAAATCCCCATCAAAGTGATCTTGAGAAAAAGGAAATTACGGAAATATTTCCTCTCGAGACACTTGGGATGGTTACCTTTCGTGGTGATTCGAGTACCCCATGGTTTGCCGACATTGCAAATTACCATGCGGGGAATTTTATTGTGAAAGGGATGTCGTCCCGACAAAAGAAAAAATTCTTTATGGATGCTAAGCCTTATTTTTGGGACGACCCCTACTTGTTTAAGATTTATACGGATCAAGTGATTAGACGATGTGTTCACGGCCAAGAAGCCGTTGATATCCTCACGGCTTGCCATAATAGACCCAACGGGGGACATCATGGTGCGAACTACACCGCTAAGAAAGTCTTCGATTCCAGTTTCTATTGGCCGACAATTTACCGCGATGTCCATGACATGGTGAAGTCATGTGACTCATGTTGTAACACCCCGCCAAGGCGGAAGCACGAGGTGCAACATCATGGATATCGTCACAACACAATGGCGTCTACTATAGAGAAAACTAAAAGGAAAAAGGATAACTACAGGGGACACTATGTGTCATAACAATACCCAACACAAGATAAAGGAGTCTTGCATTATTAAGTAATGTCATACATGCGCAAAACATAAACCAAACAAATTAACAATCCCAAACAACAATAATCCGACAAACATAAGTCTATAGAATGAAAATCCAAATAAGAGAGTTCCACAAGCAAGCCTAAGGTCTCTCTAGCCACTTCTCCTAGCATCATTAGAATTACACTGAATACCTAAAAATGATGCTTAAAAACGTCAACATAAAGTTGGTGAGAGTCATAGGTTTAAGACACGAAAATAAATCCAATCAAACCATTACTGTGATAAATGAAAACACTGCATGACTATAAATGAACTATCATATAAGCTAACATGTAAATCAAATCAAATCCAATCCAAACCAATACCATTTACACGATTACGAGACGTCTCTATCGTAGAACTACTCCAATTGATCACTAAGCCATGGAGCATACCACAAATCCACTCCAATTGATCACTAAGCCATGGAGCATACCACAAAACCCACTCCAATTGATCACTAAGCCATGGAGCGTATCACATCACCAACATGTAGCACATAACATATAATAGCCACATAAAGTCCATGCATCACTTTAAACACATTATCACAGTAATCAAAACATTTCCATACTAGCATCATTTCCATCCCAAGTTTAAAACGAAGTAAAAGTGGGACTATGAAACTCACCTTTGCTTAGCTTAATCCAAAAGATTCCAAAGAAGCTTCACAAAGATCTAAACAACAAACATACAAATATAACCATCACTTAGGAATCCACTTCAAAATGAGGTAACCTCAACTATAATGGATTCTAATACTCATTTTATATCTTTTCCAATCTTCACATATCTATATTACACTTGATTCTTACACTTTCAACTTTCTGGTTTTGAACAGAATTTTAGACTCACTTGCACGCCCTAAACGCACCACTTTTACATCTTTATAATTCTTGGAAAAATTCCACAGCTTACCCATATGACTTATGAACCCCTAAAAATTCCCCCATAGGTCATACTCTTTTGTAAATACCATTTAGAAATTTATGAACACAAGATGTCCAGATCTTACCCAAAAACAGTACCCCAAAAGTTTGATGTTAGCTGACCACTTTAAACACCACCACATACTTAGCCAAAAATCAGAGGTCACACACAATATATGAACTTACTTCCACGTGAAAATTAGCCCTTGAAAAGGTGTCTAGGTATTTTTAGAAAAATCAAAACCCTAACTGAAACCCGTTAGAAAAATTCATGTTTTGCCACACTTATCTTATAAAAACGCTCATTTGACAACCTTACCGAACATTTATAAAATTCTTGAGCTCTGGGTTTTTTTTTTTTTTTTGAAGAAGACTTCAGTATTAAGTACTAAATATAAAAAAAAGAAATAGCTTCAATATCCTTCTCCGCTTTTCATATGAGAAGAGAAAATTCACCTCTCATGTGGAACACAACCAACTAATTCTGTCAAACTTTATATCTCAAAGATTTCATGAAAACCCTAACATGATTAATTGTGCATGATTATGAACCTCCATAATATCAACCTCTTAAATCATATGTTACAACCATTAATTAATCGCATTACTGATCTGTAATTTTTATAAACCCTATGATGCCACCATAATTAATGTTATCTATAGAACAGTTTAAAAGATTAGATGAAGTTAATACACATTACACTTTTTACGCCATACATAAACCCTAACAAATCCTAAGATTTTCTCTGTCAAACAATGGAGGCAAAAATATGTTCTTTTTATTGTTGGGTGGTACATAATTTCTGTGGGATTATGAATGGGGTTGGGAAGAAATTATATTTTTAGGTTTTTACTAAATTTTCAATTGCAATCCTGAATCCCTCTATACTTTAGTTTTATCATATTTGCACCTTAAACCCTTGTTTTTTAACCCAAAGCGGACCGGCCCCTATGTATATATAGATATAGTATATATATAATATATAGTATATATATATATTTATATTCTTATTAATTACATATTTATTGTGCATAACCTTAAGTTTTTATAAAAAACCTAAGCCAATTTGTGAGGTAAACTTTATAATTAACAGCAATAAACCGACCTTCATAAAAATAACTTTTCATTTCAAATTCCATGCTATTTATGGAAAGTTTGATACAAACTTCCATATATCAACATTTCATTCTTCATAAAGCCACCTTATTCTACTACGTTTTTGTACCTTTAAAATCCAAGTTTTGACGTAGCAAGCATGCAACACGTCTTTCTTTCCTTTATCATCCACACGTGACAAATGAATACTTATCTCCAACTCATATGTACATAAAATTAAGATAATCATTTACCTCTAAAAATGTTTTAATGCACAGTTATTAAACCACTCTTAACTACCAAAAAGATCACATAGCACACAAGAATTCACACAAAATGAGAATAAGTTAAAGGTCTAAATGTTATAAACTAACCCGCTCTCAAAATGAATTCATTGTATGCGAGATCTTTGATTGCGTCTTTGACGTGTGGGGCATCGACTTTATGGGTCCGTTCCCGTCTTCTCGAGGGAATAAATACATTCTCGTAGCCGTCGACTATTTGTCTAAATGGGTTGAAGCAAAAGCGCTCCCCACTAATGATGCTCGAGTTGTTGTTAAATTTTTGAAATCTCTTTTTGCCCAATTTGGAACTCCTTGTGCTATAATTAGTGATCGCGGTACTTATTTTTATAATGATTAATTTGCTAAAGTTATGCTTAAGTATGGAGTTACTCATCGTATTTCTATCACGTATCATCCACAAACAAGTGGACAAGTGGAAGTTTCAAATCGTGGTTTGAAACGTATTTTAGAAAGGACCATAGGTGAAAACCGTGCTTCATGGTCCGATAAGTTAGATGATGCATTATGGGCCTTTCGTACCGCATTCAAGACACCCATTGGGTGTACTCCATATAAGCTCGTGTACGAAAAGGCTTGCCATCTTCCTATTGAGCTTGAACACAAGGCCTATTGGGCCTTGAAACATTGTAATTTTGACATTAAGACCGCGGGTGATCACCAGAAAGTTCAAATGAATGAATTAAATGAACTCCGGGATCAAGCTTACAAGAACTCTTTAATCTATAAAGAGAAAACTAAGAAGATTCGTGATTCTAATATTAAAAACCGCATTTTCAACGTTGGTGATCGGGTTTTTCTCTTCAATTCTCGATTAAATATTTTCTCGGGCTAGCTCAAAACCCCGTTGGACCAGACCGTTCACCGTTGCTCAAGTTTTCCCTTATGGAACCATCGAGTTATCTCAAACAAATTGACCAAATTTCAAGGTGAACGGTCATAGACTTAAACATTATTTTGGAGAGGACATACCATAAATGGTTGTCCTGGATCTCCAAACTTTCCCCATGGACCACTAAATTCAGGGTCGAGTCAGGCTCGTGACTAGGTTATCAAAAACAACCGCTTCGCTGGTGGCAACCCATGTTTATCCTTAGTAATAGTATATTAGTATAGTATTTAATAAATAAGTATGATGTGAGGAAGCTCGCCTCTTCCTTTCCCGTGTTTCGTGTTTTGTGTTTTGTGTCCAGGATTGCCTCAGATTTTAAAGACTCTCGTGCTCGTGGTTTTGTCCATCGTTCACTCGATCTTCAATCCTTCACATGCTTATATATGGGAATCCGATATCCTAGATCTTATTGATTAATGTTTATAAATTAGTATAATTAATAAACGGCTTTAGATTTGCGTATAGATCCCTTAATATTTGGATTATGCCTTGAAATTAGTATGGGGGTGACAGTCTCACATTGAGGACAATGCGTAGTTCTAGTATGGGAGGGGGATCTTTCGATTTGATCTTACTTGCATTTGCCTTGTCTTCACGTAACCCTGTTTTTCCACCAAAAATAGCAAAAATATGCCAAAATTTAAAAAAATTCAAAAATAGAATAAGTGTTTTGACATGATGTTTTGTCTTTTTAAGGAATAAATTTTGACTTGATCGAGCATGTTGCGCTCTAGCTTGCCCTTTAACTTATATAAATTTAAGCTTTTGCTAGTCTTTTATACAAGAAGCTTTAAAACGGAAATTCTAGCTTGAAAGAGCCAAGAGTTTGCAAGTTTCCATGATAGACTTTAAATATGCTAAGCTTACTTTATTAGACTAAGCATTCGCGGATCTTTTTATTAAAGATTTTAAATTTGCAAAGAACGAGAAATGATAGAGTTTTATATAAGTTAGATTCTAAACATAGAGTAGTCGGATCTCTTTTAGGCTCATAGAGGTTAATTGTGGCTTTTTGCTCCCACCAGCTTAATAAACGTTATATAATTGTTGAATAAATAAAGTTACTTTAGGTTTTTGCGATTCTTAGTTTAAATCACTTCGTAGAGATTCCTTCTGGTAAAATTAAGGTACACATTGAGGTTTGTCAGTGTTGTGCGAAAATAGGCTACCGATTCCGGACGGCTCGCTATCGTTGTCTAGGTAGTTAAAAGACCACAGGACTTGAAATTTGACTAATAATAATAAGTTATGTAATAAACCGAAGTTGAAATAAGACCACTACCTCGTGCCAGCTCACAACCGATGTGGTAGTCGTTTAAAGGGTGGAGGTAAGAATAATAAATAAAAACTGTGGGCTGATAAAAGTTTAATGCCTCTTGCCGGCTCACAACCGATGTGGTAGTCGTTTAAAGGGTGGAGGTAAGAATAATAAATAAAAACTGTGGGCTGATAAAAGTTTACTGCCTCTTGCCGGCTCACAACCGATGTGGCAGTCTTCTAAATAAGGCACATAGTAATAATCCGAGACTGATAAAAGTTTGCTGCATCTTGCCGGCTCACAACCGATGTTGCAGCCTTCTAAAAGGTCAAGGATCACCGAGGTCGAAATAAGACTCCTGGACCATGGTCGGCTCGCATACCGATGTGGCAGTTGTTTAAAGGACCGAGGTTTAATAATGTTGCAATAATAATAATAATAAAG
The DNA here is from genome assembly GCA_026074375.1 of Tanacetum coccineum. Taxonomy (NCBI): domain Eukaryota; kingdom Viridiplantae; phylum Streptophyta; class Magnoliopsida; order Asterales; family Asteraceae; genus Tanacetum; species Tanacetum coccineum. Next base: position 14,109 of record BQNB010132784.1, read on the forward strand.
CCAAATTTCGACTTCGGTGTTATCTAAAATGGATAACCCCTAAATCATTCAAAATTAGAACCTTAATGTGGACCTTATTCTCACCATATCGTCTCTTTAGGAAAGGATTTCAAACTAATTATGGTCTAAACTGGGTTAACTTTATATGAATAAGAATTTAATTTATTTATCACCAATAATAATAATAAAATCTTTAGAGGATCTAGGAATAAGGGAGCGGAAAGTAGCTGTGCATACACAATTAGCTTTTATGAGTAGTGTTAGCATCTTAACTTGTATTTAACAATGATTTTGTTTTTAAGCTTGGTTTGGGGCGGGTGAAAAATCAAGGACGATGAATTTATCCTTTTAGTGTTTCTTGTTCCGTAAAGTTATGATATGTATAAATATTAATAATAAATGCATAAAAATGGTAAAACGGGGGGCTTTTCAAAACTAGTGATTTCTTAATCTCCTTAGATGAACACTTATCTACTTTTTGAGGTAATTAGTCTAAGGGGGTTGAAATTCATGGTTTTCTAAGTTTGTATTTATGACATTGCGTGAGGATACGACAATAGCTTAGTATGGGGGATTTTTGATATGTGTTCAATCACATATCATTTTACCTGACTAAAATAAGCTTAATAGACCAAAAATAATGTATATGTGTATTCTGGTTATTGTGCTTTGCAGGTAACAGATAAATCACAAAAGGACAACAATCAAGCAAAAAGGATAAAATACAAGCACAGGATTGGAAAGAGCACGAAAATACCGAAGCCAAAGGCGTACCCATCTTCTATGGACCAACCCGAGCCCACTTAATGGGCCGGGTCAGCCTACAAACCTTAAATGATAAACCTTAAAAGCCCATTTTACTTACCTAGTCCAAAACCATTTTATTACAACCCTTGGCCCAAATTGAATAAAACCGAGCCCAAAATCATAATATGTCCAAGTCAAACTCCCAGTCAAAGTCAAGTGATATTAAGACGGGTCAAACAAGTCAAAAATGCTTCTAGAATGAAATCCCTGACACATCTAACACATTTGGGAGCCACGCTGGCAATCCCACATAATATCATTGGTCAATCATGCGTGTACACAATCCAACGGCTTAAATTTTGATGATTAAGAGGCGGTTATGATTGGATGGCTGTGATTGAAGATTGGGGAGTGTCTAAAGGCTCTAGATCTTTCTTCTCTCCCCTATATAAAGAGACCTGCTCATATAGTGATGGTGTGTAGGATTTTAGCTTAAGTTGTAGTAATTTTTAGCTTTTCAGTAGCTTATAGGTTAAATTTCATGTAATTTACATTCCAAAGCATTGTAATCCTTTAATTTTCAATAAAAGTTAGTTTTCATTCAAATTCGTGTTCAATTCTAGTTTTTCCTTAATGCAATGTTGTTTAATTTAATCATAAGCTCCTAATAAGCTCTTATAAGCTCTAAATTACTACATAAGTTTGCTTATACTCAGTTTAGCCTTCAAAAGCTAAACTGAGTTTAGATTTTCACTTAAATCCTCCCCTAAATTACCTAAGCTTTTGATATGGATGGTAAGCTAATTATGGAAGGGCTTATAGACCTCACCAGCTTGTTTCTAACAAGCTGGAGCTTGTTGATCTAAGCTTGTAAAAGCTAAATTAATCCCTGTTTAGCTGGGACAAGAAGATACTTCTTATTTTACTTTTGTAGCTTAATTTCTATCATTGCTTTGTAGTATGTTGTTTTGCTTATTTAGTGCTTATTCCTGCTTTGATTATGCTTATTCTGTCCTCATTTAGCTTAATTGTTCTAGATTTAAGTATTCTATAATCTGCTTTAAATTTTAGCTAAGTTTTCATATAAACTGTCTTAATCATGCTTATTATCTTAGCTTATTGATTTGTGCTTAATTGTGGTTAAATAATGCTCAAAAGTACTCAAAATACTTAGATCTTAATCTGTTTTGAATTTTTACAACTTACTAAATACTGTTTTCAGCTTAAGAATGTTGTTCAAACTTATTAAGGGGTGTTTGGCACAAGCAGTACTAACCTTGGTTAGTACTGTTTGATTGGTTTGTGCCTTTCAGCCAAGTTTGATAAGCTTAAATTAAGCCTATAAGATAGTTTTAATAAGTAGTAAAAACTTAACTCTCTAGTTTAAGGTCTAGTGTATTAGTGATTTGTATCTGTGGCTCTAGCTCTCTAAATTAGCTTATTAGTTTAAATCTTATTAGAGTGTTATTTTATGTTAGATTTGAATCTAAAATGCAGTAGTATAAGTTTTATTTAAATGAGCAATTGTCCTTTGATTTTGAGTCATATATGTCATAGACCCTGAGCCTCTTTTTCAAGGTTCAAAGTCCAGTCTTCAAAAGCAAATCTAAGTTAGATTAAGCTTATTTGAGGGTCTAAAATTGGTAGCATAAGCTCTCTAGGTTACAAGCTTGATCTGTTTAAGCTTTTTCTTAAATTTCATTAGCTTAATCTAGCTTAAATTAGGTCTGCAAATTGCCTTTTAAAACCAAAAAGCCAAAGAAATTAGGTTAAGTATGTCAGTTTTTATTTTTTTTTAGCTTATTTCTAAACCAATTTCCTTAAATCTTGTTTTTATATGTTCTTTGGATGCTAAAGTTAATCTGTTTTTAGCTTATACCTTATTTCAAGTGCTTATTAAGTCTTAAGCTTAGCTCAAAATTAGTCATTTGTCCTTAGGACTGCTAGTTTAAGTATGCATTACTTTTAGCTTTTATGAGCTT
>BQNB010132785.1:0-17416 GCA_026074375.1 Tanacetum coccineum
CCTAAATCATCAGTGTAGGAACCCGTTTAACACTTCCACTTCATAACCCGAACCACGAAACAAGAAAAGGAGAAGAGAGAGACTCAAAATGTAGAGAGAGAGAGATGAGAGAGAGTAGAGAGAGTGTTGAGAGAGAAAAGAAAAATTATATTTTTAGAAAAATAAAAACTAGAAAATGAAAAACTAGATATTTTCATATGAAAATATCTATATATATATTTAGATATTTTAGAAAATATCTAAATATATATATACCCCTACACATTTAATGTGACGCGCGGGATATATAACTAGGACTCGGGCTCGGGTTTTGTTTGGGATTAAACCCGAAACATATACAATATTAGATTATCTATCGAGCCTGATTCCCGATATTATCCTGTTACAACATTAACTAATTAAAGACCGAAGCTCCATCGTAGAGTGACCGAGCTTCCTTGTTCGACTCAATAAATTGAGGCTAACATAATCGCACTTTGAAAACTTGGCGTACAACTCTTCCTCCTTAAGTAGCTTTAAAATTAACTTAAGGTGCCCTTCATGCTCCTTTATGCTCTTAGAGTAGATTAAAATATCATCGATGTATACGATCACAAATCTATCCAGGTACGGGTTGCACACTCAATTCATCAAAACCATGAATACCGCAGGTGCGTTAGTCAAGCCAAACGGCATTACTTGGAACTCGTAGTGACCATAGCAAGTCCTAAATGCTATTTTTGAGATGTCTTCCTCATGAACTCTAAGTTGGTGATATCCAGATCTTAGGTCGATCTTAGAGTAGACTCTTAACCCCTAAAGTTGATCAAACAAATCGTCAATTCTCAGAAGTGGGTATCGGTTCTTCATAGTAAGTTTGTTTAGTTTACGATAGTCGATACACATCTGAAAAGATCCATATTTCTTTTTGAAAAACAAAACCGGAGCTCCCCAGGGTAAGGAATTAGGTCTTATAAATCCTTTGTCAGAAAGTTCTTGTAACTGGGTGGATAACTCTTGCATTTCGGCTGGTGCTAATCGATACGAGGCTCATGCTATAGGTGCAGCACCAGGGACTAAGTCGATTTAAAATTCAACTTGTCGAGCAGGTGGTAGTCTAGGCAAGTCTTCTGGAAAGACTTTCAGAAATTCCCATACAATTGGCATGTCCTCAAGTCGCTTCTCCTCTAACTTGTCCTCAGCCTTCTTGGTTGTAACTTGTACTAGATAAACTTGACATCCTTTATCCATATACTTTTGGGTGTTCGTACATGATATGATACTCAACTTCAACTTACTTTCGTTGTCACAATCATCACCTCGGATTATCAACATCTTATCTCTATAAGGGATACGTACGATCTTCTCGTCACAAATGATCACTACATGGTACTTCTGCAACTAATCCATACTAATGATGACATCAAAACTACCTAGTTCTACAGGCATTAGATCAATGTGGCACGGATGACCTAATAATTCTAACGTACAGCCTCTAAGGACAACGTTTGTTTCTGAAATTCTTCCATCGGCAAGTTCTATGGCATAGCTAGTGTCTAAAGTGGATGGTGCAACATTAAGCAAAGCACTAAAGGTAGACGACACAAAACTCCTATCGGCACCTGAATCGAATAACATAGAACCATAACATATTTGAGAAGCAACGTACCCGTGATGATATTGGAATCAGGGTTTGCTCCTCCTCCTCTGATAGCCTTAGCCTTTTTTATAGCTTTATTGTTCCCAGTCTTGTTTCCAGTCTTGTTTCCAGTCTTGTTCCTATGGTTCTGATTCCTCAACTTAGGATAATCTTTTCTATAATATCTCGGCCTTCCACACTCATAACAAACTATACCCAGATGATTCCCCACTGAGGCCCTCTGAGTGTTTGGAGCAACAGTGGCCGTACAATCTCTAGTCATATGACTAACCCGCGTATAGTTTCCACATCTCACAGTACACGACCCTTCATGGTGCAACTTGCACTTGTTGTAGTAGGGGTGAGACCAAACATACCCCTTTTTCTTATTATTTCTTGCCGTGTATGATCTTGCCACATTCTAGCCTCCAACATTTTGTCACTTGAAAGTTGGTTGTTGCCCATGATTGTCCCTCGAGTTGTTGTCAAACTTTCTTTTGTTTTCAGCACTTCTAGCATAACCCTTTAGTTTCTGATCCATTAAGTTGTTGGCAATGCGAATTGCATCTTGAAGTCTAGTGGGCTCAGCAGTGATCACATTCCCTTGGATATTGTCAGGTAATCCCCCAATGAATCTCTTAACTTTGTCCTCCTCATCTAGGACCATTCTAGTGCATAACAGTACCAATTCTTGAAATCTCCTGGTATAAGCAGTCAAGTCATTCTTTTTCACAGTCAAGTTCCATAACTCAGTCTCCATCTTCTAAATTTCATTTCTTGGACAGTACACCTCTTTCATCAACTTCATAAGTTTCGTCCACTTTATGTCATATGCAACATCTACCCCAATTGTTCTCATAGGAGAGTTCCACCATGTCAAAGCACTGTTCAGCAGTGTGCATGTAGCATACTTTACTTGGTACTTTTGTGGACTATTACTAATATGGAACACCGTTTCCATCTTCTCGAACCAACATGTCAAACCAACAACTCCTTCCGTCCCATTAAAGTTAAGTGGTTGGCACTTCAGGAAGTCTTGATATGTGTACACTCGAGCAACATGCATAAAACCGCCGAAGTTAAAACCATTTCCTCCTCTGTTTCCATTACCATTTCCATTGTCGTTTCCATTGCCGTTTCCTCCACCATTTCCATTTCCATTCACTCTTCCATTTCTATTTCCTCTATTTCCATTTCCTTTATTTACATTTACTCTTCCATTTTCGTTTCCTCCTTTATTTCCACCTGCATAGTCATCACCATTTTCGTCTTCCTGCTCACTCCCACCTTCCACAAGGGTTTCAAGGTTTCTGGCAGCATTGCGAGCTTCTAACGCTTCTGCTACTCAGCGAGCAATTAGTTTGTCAACCGCTTCACGTGTCATTATCTCTCCTGATCGTGTGTTAGGCATTGTCCTAGAATCATAACAGTACACCACACGATGTCTTTAGGTAATACGAGATTATTGACGGGGTTCAATAAAAATAACGGGTTTCATCACATGGAAACACACAATAAAATAAATTCATGATAATGCCACGATTTAGTTATAATGCAATATGCAACGAGTAAACAAAAATAGCATTAGATCAAGAACATCCAAGGTTATAAATAGCGTGAAGGGTGGCGTGGCAGCATAGCCAAGCCTCAAGCTTTAGCGTGAGGTGTTGCGTCATAGCGTTTTTAAGGCGTGACTCAAGGCGGCAAAAAATATTTATAGAGTGGTCAATATTAGTTAGCTACTAGGCTTAAAATTGAGTTATGGAGTTACTAAGCCCGAATCCCGTACAACCCAAATCATAAATACTTGTAAATAAGCTCAAGTCCATGAAATCTTTTCAAAGCTTTAAAAAAAGGTGCGCTATACCGCCCTTTATCACGCCTTATCGCGCTTTATTCCACATTATGCCTAGAGACGACGCCTTGGTCTGTTTCGTAACATGGAGACCATGCCTCGCGCTATGGCACCGCTATAGCGCGCCTTTTAGAACCTTGAGAACATCATAACATAGAATACTAAATATTAGATTTCATATCGCCAAATGTCAACGATTACATCATCGTTTCCAAAAGATAGGATTTACAAATCCCTAATAATAAGCTACTACTAGATACTACATATCAATACTAAAACAACCATGAAACAATCTAAGGATGGTAGCCTAAGTGCCATCTAGCTCAAGCCTCGAGCCTAGCAATCCTCATGCGTTCATAAAATCGAAAATGTCAAATCTGCCTCATCTCTCTACAAACACGTAACTCCCTACACTGAAGTCGGGTAACTCTCTGACTTGCAACATCTAACGTGTCTCTAAGTCTCGTATTATCCCACTCTAACTCACTAATCCTCTCTTACATCACAGTACCATGCTGACTCGATGCTACAATCTTGTGCCCCTGATCCCTCTGAATGCTCTCATTAACATGCACTCGGTGAACTGGGATCTCCACAGTGTGATCATGAAATCTCTGCACCAGGTCTCCCAATGTCTCATAAGTAACCTCTACAGCTCCCTCTTCCTGAGCAGGCTCAGGGATATCATCTGGCACTACAAGATGTGTAACTTTATCATCACTAACCACAACCAGGCCCTCGCACTCGTCTCAACCTCCTCTCGAGCAACAGTCTCAACCACAACCCTAACATCTATCCTTTCAGATCTAAGATCATCCGTATTAGCAATACACTCATCGATCTCTGCCTGAATTTTAGGATCGATATCAGGCTCTGAGTGTGGTTCGTCACTACCTCCGACCTCAATGTCAGCTCTCGAACTAGTCTCTCTAGGTACAGACGAGTCAAAACTCTCATCCGAACAATCCTTTAAATTCGTCACTGTCTTAGGACTCCTAATCCTCTTGGGAGGTAGTAACAAGTCAACACATACAAAAGATAATGCTCCATGTATAGGTGAAGATAACGGTACAGATGTGGTAGAAGATCTACTCCTCTTGCGAGAAGGACCCGCATGAGAAGAATGAGATGCTCTCTCAGTGATAGCAGCAGATGAATGAGGAATACTCGATACTGATGAACATAACTAATGACTAGATCTCGTACCCGACGGTAGTGCTAGTGATGAATTATCCGAAGATGAATGACCTGATGAAGAATCGGATAAGGCATCGAAAGAAGAATTCAATTGCATCTCTGATGATGAATCCGAAGGTGAATCTCTTGATGAATCATCAGAAGTGAGGTAATCTGATGAAGAGTAGTCAACTGAGTGTCTCACAGCAAGACGGTGTATAGGTAGCGGCCCAACCCTCTTCCTCATAGTCATCATGTGTACCGGCCCATTAGGATGATAGCGGTATGGTCGACCATGAGGAATAGGCTGTCTGGGTGAAAGAATAGTAACTCATCTATGGCAAACACCAAATGGTGTGGGTAGAATCTGACTAGTAGGTAGTGCAACCTCAACAGGTGGTATCTCATGAGTGGGTAATGGTGGTGTATCAGGTGTATCATTATCTGAAGAACTATCAATCGATGATGGGAATGGTGAAGTAGCTGGTAGTGGTGGTATATGATCTAACGACGGATCCTCAGATGGGTCAGGCTTCATATCAGATGCAGGTGAGTAATCAGGGGATGTGGGTGTGTAATTTGGAGATGGTGGTAAAATAGGTGAAACAGTAGGTATTTTGGTGGGTGTCAATATGGTATCAATATGAGTAGTAGGTGGGGTCATAGTAGGTGTAGTGGCTGGCACAGTGGTAGGAATCCTACCAAACCAAAGAACTTGACCAGAAGATGTCCCAACACTCTCCTCGGAAGAATCTGAAGAAATCAAGATTGTGGAGATAGCCATAACCTGCACAAGCAAAAGTTTATATAAATTTCCTTTATATCAACCGTGCATGATGCGGGAAAATGAATGAATGAGTAAATGAACGATATAATTATAGTAATATTAGTTATATTTGGTATTTGATTATATATTACATATACATATTATGTATACATAAGATTACTTAAAGCACATAAAATCACGTAAAGATCACATACTGGTTATAGACCATATCTAGTTATACTACCTGGTTTACTATAACCTTGGCTCCGGAGACCAACCTGTCACACCCCCAAATAGGGTCCCATCAGAATAAGCGTCCGAAGGCTTGACGTTCATGAATATCTCAAGTAAAAAGTATAAAGAACGACCTCTAAGGGTACTGATGTGTCGTTATGTGGTGTATATTTTATTGATTCAAGTTTTAAATTTATATTTTGCCGACTAAACTAAAAACAACACTTTAACGGGCAGTGTACCCGATCGGTAGTACTTTCATGGTAAGTAGGGTGTCGAACACTTGAAGCGAGGTTAAATCTATTAATTTGATTAATATCTTGGTTATCTAATCTATGTTAATTCTATCCTATTCTAAACCTATGTCAGTCCTAATCCTAATTCTAACAGGAAAAGGGAGGTTTTCAGCCTGAGAGACTCGCACGGTTTGGTTGGTGACTACAATCAATTCAAGGCACTTTAACCCACGCAAGCAAATAAACCAAAGATAAAAGAGCGGTTGAGCCAAATATAAGAAAACTGTATTAACCATTATTAATCCGATTAGAAAGTTAGTTTGTTTATTTAGTGCAATGATTTCTTATCTCGAAGTGGCATATCATTCTTAAGACTTAGGCATTACATCATCCTAAGACATAGACACATTAATTCTGTCACAATTAAAACATCCGCATAAAGCATCCTTATTTGCTGATTATAATCTATCTTAAGGATAAAAGAAATGGTGATCTTGCTAAACCCTAGCTCATAGAGACTTTACCCACTTACCGTTTAATGGTGATTTATACACTAGTAGTCCACTTGTCCAACTATCTAATGGAATCAGAACGTTATTTTTTGAATTATCTAGGTTCACCTTCTAGTCAACACGATCAATAAACCATTGGCAATATCCAGTTAACTAGTTAAACCCGAAGCGTATCTTAGACACAGATTTAGAAGGACAATATTTGTTGTAACATTTCTCATTTTTGTGTCATTGTACGACTATATTAATGATCACTATTTATTTTAGTCCGATACGCGTTTGTTTTTAGTGTTTACTTTTAAGCTAAACCGCGTAGACTATAAACAAGTATAAATTGATAAACATAAACAAACATTCAACGATAAATCAAGAAATCAAGATAAACAAATACTAAACATTTAGATCTTCATAATAATGGCTAATACCCGAAGGTATTAGCCTTCAAACGTCATAATAAATACAAAAGCAATTATTTAGCCAAGGTAAACTAACTGAGTTAACGAATGATACCAAAAACTGAACGATTACTAAAGTATATGGAATTACACGTTGTCTCCTATGGAATTGATAACGTTGCTCGACCTCTTCTGCTCTTTTTCTCCTCTGAAAATCAACTTTTATGGTTTAGGTATCGAGAATATGATTTAGCACACTTAAAACTCATTTTTGAGTTTTCTATTTATAAGGTCTGAAAGTCGGTTCGATATGGCGTATCCAATGTTAGATACGGCGTATTGAGGATTTCTTGGAGTAGGGACCACGCTTGATATCTTCCAGAATATTATATTCATTCCATATTTCCAATACGGCATATTGGTCTTCTTGGATACGGCGTATTAAGCTTTATTCCTTTGTGGCTTTGGTGAGTGCAGGCACGGATACGCCGTATCTTCCTTGATGGATACAGTGTATTGGTCTTCAGAATAGTAATCTTCAAAATATCTTCATTTAAGCTCCAGAATGCGCGCCTTTTGCTAATATTCACCAAGTACTCCATAATTACTGCAATTCTCAAATATAAACGATTAAGTAACAATTCTTTGCAATAATTATACAAAATGGTTATAACATGGGATAAATGATGCTATAAAATAGACGTTATCTGATGTCATCAATATCCATCCACTTGAATCCTACTGACCTCAAATAGCCTTTAGAAGGTTATAAAATGTATCCCTAAGGGATATTTTTCGTTAAACATTTATTCGATCTATTACAAGTACACAACCAAACACCTCACGAAATAGGAAGATGAAAACACTCAAATCACTCAACTAATCTATGTGGTAACATGTAACTAATTCGCTCAATTGCTCGGTCGTGACGAGTATTCTATCATAAGCTTGGCAAGGATACACATCTCCACCACTAAAGCCAAGGAGTAACAAGTTTATAAAGGTAAATATGGGTTTTTGTATGGAAAGGCTTACGGTTGATCATTCTACAATCTTTCACCAGAAGTACCACTCCAACAAGGCAGCTGAAGCACACATACATGGCCATAACGACGGAATAGACATGTGTGTTCGATCACATCCTCATTCGAATTTAACCAACGGTTAGGATGAAGAATGATATAGGGTAGGAACCTTCTAACTTTCACCAAAAGTCGTAAACCAACAAGGCAACTAAGACATGCATACATGGCCGTAACGACGGAATATACATGCACGCTCGAAAACAAGTCCTCCTTCGTGTAAAACCAACGGCTAATCATTAGGTGAGAGGGAAGTAAATTGTTGTCAAATAAAAATCAAGAAACAAATAGATTAAGACAAAGCACAAGTTGCTAGACACTTTTTTCCCCGACCGTTGCCATGATTTAGACATGACTATTTACAACGTCTTGATCATAGATAACAAACAACAACCTAAGTTGGCGTTCCCGTAACGGTCAACTTCCCAATCATCCCAAACTTTACATACTCTACAAGTAAGTGGTGCGAAATCTTCCACTTGTACAATACTCTACATCGGTGATTTTTGTGCGTATCACGAATAATCTATCCCTTCATTAATTCCTTCGGTTCTTGCTTTGCGAAACGATTATCTTCAACTTTCCTTCTTTTTTTCAATATAACTATACACGAAACTCGGAGTAGTTTCACCATCTTCACGATCATAATAATTCTGGATAATTCCTTCGATAGTTCCTTCGTTCTTCGGACTCACCAATAATTGTGATGGTAGTAAAATCACATGAGTTTTGACTATAATATACATTCCCATTTGCAATGTGCAAATTTCCAACTGCACCAAAGATAGAAAAAGACACAAGATTCGGGAAATATAAACTTTACACTTTAAGCAACTAGCAGTTATAAATTAAACTTAATCTAACAGGGTAGGTTAAGGTGAAAGGGTGTAACGAAACAAATAATTGGTGTAATTTCGAAAGGATTGGCTCTACGGGTTGTTCTAAGTAGATCTTCACTCTAAAGATGAGAGTGGAAAAGGGTTTAAACTGGAGGTTAACTAACCGGTGTAGTTAGTTAATAAACAACATGGATAGGCAATTTAGGTGTAATCCTAAAATTTTACCAATGTAAACAAGTTACTCCAATTAAATCCATAATACTCATTATTGTGGTCACGAGTGATATACCAAGCCAAGTTTTAAAGTCCACTACATCACGGGCACACTCATATTTTGTGGAATTTGGGTAAACATTTAGAAACGGATATGTTAAATCCTCACAATATCTAACAAGGGTTATTGTGTGTGGGTTATGTATCAAGTAATTTCACAAAAGTATGCTTGAATTTTTTTTAAATTTGAGCATAATTTAAGCATTTTAATCATTTTAATGTGAAAATTAGGACAAGTAAACATTCTAATTCCATCCCCCCAATTGAATTATACAATGTCCTTGTTGCAAAGATAAAACATTAAAAATACGAGAATTAAAAAGAATTAGAATGAGAAACTCCCCTAATATTTGCTCGGTAGATTCTCCAATTTTCGTTTATGAGCAAGATTGTATGTTGAACAGCCGTCTTGAGGTTTCAAGACTCCAACACTTCAAGATCTTCCAGATTTGTAAATTCTCCATCAATATTCGTCGATATTCTTTCACGATGTCCTGTGTAAAATAGGAAAAACGTGCATTCCTATCTTGGCATCTACGGTTAATTTAAACTAAACTAAATAAACTAAATACGAGTCAGTCTGAGTTGATACGGCCACGAATCAATTAATGAAATCTCGTATTCCAGAACTGACAATAATGTTTTTAAAGTGCAATAAAAGATAAAGACTGATAACGTCCAGACAATCAATACGCCTTATGGTATGGAGCGGATACGCCGTATTGATGTCTGGGAAGACAGACTCGATAAAATTAAATAACAATCCGGGTTGTCTCCCAGGAAACACTTTTGTTTACAGCAAAGTCTTTAAGTTAGACTTATCTTCGGCTTCTCTTCACCATTCCATCTCATGCACGCTAACGTGCCCGCGTGTGAGCCATTCTTCCATTGATGGAACTCGAATAAAGTCGGGTCCTAGATTCAAAACTCCTTTGTAGAACCTCTTTAACTTTTGGTATGAGTGCGAGATCCCGTTCATCTTATCATGTTCACTTACCTTCAGTAATGGTGCGATTTTATTGCATTGCTCATTAGTGTGGTGTTTAAACCTCGGATGTGATCGCACTATTTGGTAAGTTACTTCATCATCACCATTGTAAACGGTAATCATTCCATCAAACCGTCTTGCTTTAATTCCAACTTCTCTTAAGAACAGTTCGCCAACAATAACATCGCCCATTCTTTCATCACGATAAGCATCCATATCTTCCAAAACTGCAAAGTCAGTCACAACAGAAAAGGTTCCAACAAAAATAGGCACATTCATTAAGGCTCCTACAACATTATCCCCTTTGTACACCATCTTATCTTTCATTATAGAGTTATGAAACTTTTTGGACATCACATTGACGTACAATAACAGGAAGAAGTTGACGTGTGTAAATTCAAATCCTATCATCAAGAAACTTAAAGTTGTAGGCACAGTCTATGTGGATTTTCTTATCATTGTCGTAATAACTAGGGTAATCATCAATTCCAGTATCAAGATTTTCATCCCTAGTTCTAAATTCCTCAATTACCTCACCTTCCTCAATGGTGGGCATTAAATCATCACCTTGATTTCTCCTAAGCTCAAATGGTTCATTTAGATCATTTAGTTCGATGTAATCTCCATTCAAAGGGTCTAATGATCTATTAATCACCAAAGTCTCTCCCATTAGCCTAGCTTCTAAATCAAGCTCCATTCTTTCTCTTAAACTTAGCATGTAGACCCTCTTAATTAAACTACTAGCAGGTTTAACACTTTTGAAAATAATCTTTTCTTCCCCAACTCTTAAAGTAATCTTTCTTTTGTAAACATCAATTTTAGCACGGGCGGTAGACAAAAATGGTCTTCCAAGGATCAAGGGCACTTTGACATCCTCGGGCATATCTAGAATTATAAAGTATACGGGGAAAGTAAATTTACCAATTCTTGCTAGTACGTTTCCAGCAATTCCTTTTGGATATTTCTCTGTCCTATCCGCTAATTCCACTGTTAGCTTAGTGTGAGCTAATTCGCCTAATCCTAAGTTAAGGTAGGTCAAGTGAGGCATAACACAACGTTAGCTCCTTAAGACCAACAAGGCAATTATCAAAGCAAACATTATTAATAAAGCAAGGTAAAGTAAAACTCACTAGGTCTTTCTCCTTTTGGGGTATGGATTCATCGATTTGTAAAGCTTTAGAGTAAGCTTCTAAGAATTATGGTCTATATTATCTCTTCTTTCCATCGCAGTAGAAACCATATCAAACGACTTATAACTGGAATCGACGTTTGAGTCCTTGTCTCGTACATGAGATAATGGTTCTGTCTAAAGGATACGGCATATTGGGATATCCAATACGGCGTATCGGGTGTGAATCAGCTTCAATAGTAGTCGAGATTGACTTGACTTGATCTCTCAGGTTCGTTTCAGTCGATCTAGGTAAACTTCCAAATCCTCTCTCTTGTTGTACCTTGCTCATTTTCTCGATTTGTATCTCCAATGTTTTAATTGATGCTCCTTGGTTCCTTATGGCATCATCCGTTAAAGCTCAGATTTCTTTGATCAAGTTAGAGTTTTCCTCGTGTCTCTTTGCCGATTCTCCCATAAATTTGCCCAAGGTATCTTCCATTGATTGCCTTCGTTCTTGGTATGAAGGATTTGCGTTGTTCCTTTGATAAAATCCTGGAGTTGTGCTCAAATATCCACCAACCGGAAAAGGTCCACCAAATTGCGTGTAGTAAGCTTCTTTTAGGGTTTTCCCTTCTTCTTTTAGTGGGTAATCTTTGGTGTAATGGGGTCCTTTGCATTGTTCACATCCTACTTGAGCAGCATAAACTTTTTCATTCACCTTCTTGATCTCCTTCCTAGATTGTTCAGTTGTGCTTGTATAGCAAGTCCCAGTCCGTTACAGAAGTTTCAGTAACTTCTTCCTTAAGATGTTCCATTATGCCATTTTTGAAGTATTTCTACCATATTCTGGATCGCCTTTTTTAGCAATCGACAGTTTTCATATTGGACAGCACCTCTTGAGTCAAGAATCTGTCGTGTTGGAACATCCAACCCATTATAGAACAAAAAAAGCCTCCTGCATCTCAGTCAAATAGTGTTGAGGACACTTCATCAAGAGTTCTTTAAAGCGCTCTCATGCTTGATAAAGGGTTCCATCTGTTCTTGCTGAAAGTTGTTGATTTCCTCTATTTCTTCGTAGTTCACTAGTGGGCAATAATTTGTAAACATAGTATTTAATGATCTTCCCAAGTTTGATCGAACTAGTTGGTTTTGTTTTCTTAGCAATGACTTGCTCTCAAGTTAAGGATTAGGAAAACTCAAGCATTAGTTTGATCCTTGGAGTGGATGTTAGGAACATGGAATAAGTCAACAATTTCGAGAACTTTTTCAATGTGTTCGTTCGCATCCTCATTATCCGAACCGCTAAACGTGTTTTCTTGAAGCTCCTTAAGAAATTGGCCTTTCAGTTCAAAACTATCTTTTTCCTCAATCTTAGGCCTAGCAACTCCCGATCCATAGTCCGTTCGGGTCTTGCTCATGTATTGCTCCATGGTTTCCGCCATTGCTTCTGCTTCTTCTTCCTTTGAGTATTCTTGGTCAGAAAATAAATTAAAATCAGGCAATCTCAATTCGTCAAGACTTAGTGACTTAAAGTGTCTCCTAGATGATCAAAATTCTCGGTTCAGTTCTTGTAAAGGTGTAAATAGTTTGTTGTTTAAACTCCTTGTCATGCACTACCTGAAACAAGGGATAAACAATCAATAGGATTTGATCTGAAGAAAAAAACAAATTTAGCACAAAAATCAAATAGGAATACCAAGATTTCTGTTTCTATTCCAGATGATTGATACGCCGTATCCAATGGGAATGGATACGCTGTATTAATCAGTTTGAATGAATACGCTGTATTGGACATAAAGTTAGATACGTTGTATCTGATGGAAGTGGATGCACCGTATTCAGCTATCGACCAAAACAGTGTATTAAGAAAAACAATTAAATACGCAAAAAAATAAACACACATATATACAAGCAAACAATTAAAGACAAATATACAAAATTTACAGAATATACCAGAATATACTCTAATGTAAATTACACTACTCCTAAGGGTTAGATCTAATCTAATGTTAAAACCAAAATATCAAATAAAAATCAAGATTAATTTTCTCCCCGGCAACGGCACCAAAAAATTGATGTGTCGTTGTATGGTGTATATTTTATTGATTCAAGTTTTAAATTTATATTTTGCCGACTAAATCAAAAACAACACTTTAACGGCCAGTGTACCCGACCGGTAGTAGTTTCGTGGTAAGTATGGTGTCGAACACTTAAAGTGAGGTTAAATCTATCATTTAAATAATATCTTGTTTATTTAATCTATGTTAATTCCAATTTCTATTCTTTTCTAAACTTTTTGTTGTCAGTCCTAATTCTAAATTCTAATGCGGAAAATAGGTTTCCAGCCTGAGAGACTACACGTTTGGTTGGTGACTACAATTAATTCAAGCACATAACCCACAGCAAGCAAATAAACAAAGAAAAAAGAGCGATCGAGCCAAATATAAGAAAACTATATTAACCATTATTAATCCGATTAGAAAGTTGGTTTGTTTATTCAATGCAATGATTTCTTCTCTCGAGGCGATATATCATTCTTAAGACTTAGGCGTTACATCATCCTAAGACCTAGACACATTTTCAGGTCAATAAGGTACGAGGTGCGATGATACATTGGGAGTCAATAATTGAAGAGTCAACACTTAAGATTCGGGGTCTTATTACACTTTGGGGACAATTGTCATAAACCGGAATCTTTATCTATTTTGTTGAACCATATAAAGCTATGAGCTTATGTAACAAACAAGTATTTTGTTAATCCAATGTATCTTTTTCAAACGACACGTTTAGTAGTCGTTCTCTGATCTTGTGCTAATTGACCCAATAATGTAACGCCTTCGGATATTCAACATTCCGCTGCATACTCAGATTTGAGGGTGTTACATTTGTGATCCTATGATTCTAGATGTATAAATTACTATATGGAGAGCTATCCCAGACTCTAGATTTACTTGGTCCGTATCACTAGATTCAGTTGAATGATAGGTCGCATACAAAAGCACGTAAATAAGTATAAATTGGTAAACATAAATAAGCATTCAACGATAAATCAAGAAATCGAGATAAACAAATACCAAACATTCAGATCTTCATAATAATGGCTAATATCTGAAGGTATTAGCCTTTAAATGTCATAATAAATACAAAAGCAATTATTTAGCCAAGGTAAACAAACCGAGTTAACGAATGATACCAAAAACTAAACGATTACTAAAGTATATGGAATTACATGTTGTCTCCTATGGAATTGATAGCGTTGCTCAACCTCTTATGCTCTTTTTCTCCTCTGAAAATCGAATTTTATGGTTTAGGGATCAAGAATATGATTTAGCATAATTAAAACTCGTTTTTGAGTTTTCTATTTATAAGGTCTGGAAGTTGGTTCGATATGGCATATCCAAGGATTGGATACGGCGTATTGGGGGTTTCTTGGAGTGGGGACCATGCTTGATATTTTCCAAAATATTCACATACTATATCTTTGATATGGCGTATTGAGATCTTTTGGATACAGCATATTGAGCTTTATTCCTTTGTGGTCTTTGGTGAGTGCAGGCACTGATACGTAATATCTTCCTTGATAGATACAGCGTATTGGTCTTCAGAATAGTTTCAAAATATCTTCATTTAAGCTCCAGAATGCGCGCCTTTTGCTAATATTCACCAAGTACTCCATAATTACTACAATTCTCAAATATAAACGATTAAGTAGCAATTCTTTGCAATAACTATACAAAATGGGTTAATAACATATGATAAATGATGCTATAAAATAGACGTTATTTGATGTTATAAAATATCCACCAACTTGAATCCTACTTGTCCTCATGTAGCCTTTAGAAGTTTAAAAAAATGTATCTCTAAGGATATTTTCTGTTAAATCATTTATTTGATCCATTACAACTACACAACTAAACACCTCACGAAATAGGAAGATGAAAACACTCAAATCACTCAACTAATCTATGTGGTAACATGTAACTAATTCGCTTAATTGCTCGGTCATGACGAGTATTCTATCATAAGCTTGGCAAGGATACACATCTCCACTACTAAAGCCAAGGAGTAACAAGTTTATAAAGGTAAATATGGGTTTTTGTATGGAAAGGCTTACGGTTGATCATTCTACAATCTTTCACCAGAAGTACCACTCCAACAAGGCAGCTAAAGCACACATACATGGCCGAACTGACAGAATAGACATGTATGTTCGATCACATCGTCATTTGAATTTAACCAACAGTTAGGATGAAGAATGATATAGGGTAGGAACCTTCTAACTTTCACCAAAAGTCATAAATCAACGAGGAAACTAAGACATGCATACATGGCCGTAACGACGAAATAGACATGCATGCTCGAACAAGTCCTCATTTACGTAAAACCAGCGGCTAATCATTAGGTGAGAGGGAAGTAAATTGTTGTTAAATAAAAATCAAGAAACAAATAGGTTAAGACTAAGATACAAGTTGCTAGACACTTTTTCCCGACCGTTACCATGATAAAGACACAACTATTTACAACGTTTTGATCATCGATAAAAAACAACAACCTAAGTTGGCGTTCCCGTAATGGTTAACTTCCCAATCATCCTAAACTTTACATACTTTACAAGGCAAGTGGCAATATCTTTCACTTTGTACAATACTCTACATCGTTGATTTTTTAGACGTATCAACGAATAATTGATCCTTCGTGTAATTTCTTTGGTAATTCCTTTGCGAAACGATTATCTTCAAACTTTATTCTCTTTCTTTTTTGTTGCATTTTTCCAATTTTTTCGATTTTTTTACCTTATACCAAACTCAGAGTAGTTTCACCATCTTCACGATCATAATAATTCCGGATAATTCCTTTGATAGTTTCTTCATTCTTCGGACTCACCATTAATTGTGATGGTAGTAAAATCACATGAGTTTTGACTTTAATATACATTCCCATTTGCAATGTGGAAATTTCCAACTGCACCAAAGATAGAAAATGACACAAGACTCGGAAAATACAAACTTTACACTTTAAGCAACTAGCAACTGTATATTAAACTTAATCTAACAGGGTAGGTTAAGGTGTAAGGGTGTAACGAAACAAATAGTTGGTGTAGTTCCTAAAGGATTGGCTCTACGGGTTGTTCTAGTGGATCTTCACTCTAAAGATGAGAGTGGAAAAGGGTTTAAACTGGAGGTTAACTAACCGGTGTAGTTAGTTAATAAGCAACATGGAAAGGCGATTTGGGTGTTATCCTAAAATTTACCAGTTTAAACAAGTTTACTCCAATTAAATCCATAATACTCATTATTGTGGTCTCGAATAGATATACTAAGCCAAGTTCTAAACTCTACAGCATCACCGGCACACTCATATTTTGTGGAATTTGGGTAAACATTTGGAAACGGATAGGCTAAATTCTCACAATATCTAACAAGGGTTATTGTGTGTGGGTTATGTATCAAGTAATTTCACAAAAGTATGCTTGAAATTTTTTTAAATTTGAGCATAATTTAAGCATTTTAGTGTGAAAATTAAGACAAGTAAACCCCCCACTTGAATTATACAATGTCCTTGTTGTATAGATAAAACAATAAATACGAGAATTTAAAAAGAATTAGAATGAGAAACTCCTCTGATATTTGCTCGGTAGATTCTCCAAGTTGTGTTTATGAGTAAGATTGTGTGCTGGAAAAGCGTCTGAATCCTAGCACGAATAGCACACACATAGAATTCTAGAAAATATGCATTCCACCAACTTCGTCGATATTTCTTATAGGATCTTTATTTCACACAATATGAACTAGAGAAAGAAAGTTAGAGAGAGAGAGATGGTTGGGAGAGAACTAGAGAAAAACACATTATGATGTATGTGTCAAATGATTTTTCCAACACCCTCTCCATGTGTGGAGAAGGTTTAAATAGTTCTTACAAAAATGCCCCATAAAACAAGCTATGGTGTGGGCTTACAGTGGGTAAAGACCCGGCCCTCACTATAAATCATACGATTACTAATAAAAACTATGAGCTATGCTAAATATAAGAAAGCATGGGGTGACCGAGTCTTTTTCTTAATCCTAACAATCTCCCCCTAAGGGAGGTCACCCCAGAAAATACAATTTGAATTTTAGCATTCTATGAGTTGTTCTTCTGACTTTAGCTCGTATACTTTGATTCTTCATTCATTGACTTCATTGTACATCTTGTAGTGGTCCTTGAGCTTTGTTCCTTAGACTTGTGTGATCTTTGAGATTTCTTTGAGATCACCAGCTACAGTAAATCTCTTAATCATCCTTGTTGTGAAGTATTGCCTCCATGTGATGTTGTGACCTTCGGACCGGCATGC
>BQNB010132786.1:0-2500 GCA_026074375.1 Tanacetum coccineum
ATCAAGGGAAACTTGGTAATTTTCTTAATTACTCTTTTAAGATATTATATTATATATATATTTTACAGTGTATAAAACTTGCAATCACCAAACATCCTACGAATTTTCTTCAAATGTTAAATGCGTCAATGGTCAACTAGAAACCACAGCCCAGACGGGGATGGTCAGTCCCGATAGATCTATCCATAACACTAGCGTATACCCAGCAGGTATTTAACGGTTCATGATAAAAGGGGACTTAAATGGCAATACGGTAACTTAGGCAATAATGTAATCAGGAAATAGCATACAGTTTTGAAAACACTTGTGTCCAAAGAAATCAAGCATGTAATCTCCCCCGTATTTAATAAAGCAAGTAGTAGAAAAAGGGGCTACGAACTCACCTCGAGTGAATGGTAATCAACAAGTATTCACAATAGAAAAATACGTCACGAAGGAATCCGAAGGCAACCTAATCCAATATAGGTCGTATAAGTACTAAACACTTTGATTATTTATAGGTCGTATAGCTCATTATACTATCGTTCGGGCTATCATAATTAAGAGGTCATGTAGTGACGTATGAGGAGCTAGGACACTTTAAATCGTAAATCCAACAACTCGTCGATACGCCACCCCGAAGAGGCCTTATTATGAAACTCCCTAGTAATATAGTACTTTGATTAATACCACATATAGGTCTATATAGTTCAATCACCGTCTAATTGTGTTTGTGAAATAATAATTAAATCCCATTTGATAAATAAATGTCATGTATTAAAGCTCGTATAATCGTTAAATAGCTCAATCGTCTTTGTAAAATAATATTTATAAATTTTAATATATGTATAAATATTATATAAATGATCCAAAAATATTTCGCAAAAATTTATATTAAAAACGAACCAACACTATTCACGTAAGGAAATAATGCATAAGTAGGAAATAGTGCATAATTCTCGTTTTAAGCCTGTTTTTTACTAGCGATTCTTCGAGTACGTCTGTATTTAAAAGTTTTTAATATTAATGATGTTTTCATAATATAAGTTTCTGTGGTGATATAGTTAACTATTATTAAAAAATAGTTTTTATAAAAGTATAATATTTACGTAACTTGAAAATAGTCGTATCTTTTTTCGTTATAAATCGGTTTTTTGAGTTTTTATCATTTTGAATGTCATGACTTGTTTATTTTAAAAAAAATATAAAATGAAGGCTTTATTTTTCGAATTAAAACAGCAACTTTTGAATATTTTTAGAAAAATATGTTTAAAACTAGTTTTTATAACTTTTTAGTTTAACCACTTTGTTACTAGTCCATTATAACATTTATTATCACATGTCTTACATCCTTAGGGTCTCTAGTCCATGATTTATTCAACCACATAACACATGAATAGGTGTACAAATTATAATCACAAGCAGAAATATGTTTTACATGTTTAAAAGTAACCTAATGGTGATTTCACTACATAGAACTTATATACACATAAAATGATAAATGTAAAGACATAAAGGGTTTTAGATAACCTTATGGTGATGTAATATGATGAGAAATATAATCTAAACCCTTGTTTAGATTTTTAAACCAAGCTTGCAAGATTTGGACCCTTAATTTTTCCAAGAACCCTAATTTCACTTTCTTTGCTTCAACACTTGAAAATACTTAACCTAACCTTCAAACCATCTTAGTAGGTCTTAGATATGTTGTGTGTATGATTGTATAAGTGGTAGAAAAATTTGTATGGATTGAGTGGGAAGAGTGTTTTGAGCCGTGGGCTTCAAAGGAGAAAAAGGGAAGAGTTTTGATCTTTTTTTTCTAAGTGTTATGTGTTATGTTTTTCTATCTCTTGCATTGTATAAGTAATACATGTGTAGGACTAGTCAAGGAGACATAGGGAGGGTCTTAAGGAAGTCCTAGTCTTGGTCTTTGGTCAAAACTTGGAGACTAAGGGTTGAATGTTCCCTAAATGAGACATAATCTCATGAAAATAAGGAGATGTGTTCTCTATGATATTTTCTTTGCATTTTTGAGTCCAAATCCGGCTATGAATGCATATGTATGATATATTTTTGTAATTTTTATGTATTGGGTATAAAAGTGGGTATTTGTTGAAGCGTAGAAAAAGTTTTGGTGCTTCCGGGTATACCTAAATGTATTAAATTACGAAACGTAAACGTTTTACCCAACCAATAAAAATAAAATATAAAAAGTTGATTATTACTTTCGTAAAAATAATATATTGCTTGCTTGACGAAAACTTAATCGTTTGGTGTCGTTTACGTGAAATTGTTGATTTTTAGTTTACGCGATTTCACTATATAATGAGAATTAAAAGTAAACGCGTACGAGAAAAAAATTATTAGGTAAAATAGATGGACGTCGTAAATTGACCTGAAAATAGGAATGTTACGCGTCTCCTCGGTTTGAGAGCCTTGTACTCAAGGCTAAGATGCGGCACTTGGGAAAGATATGGTTCGAGAAAAAGATGCGGATATTTCTTCCGGAATGATGTTGATG
>BQNB010132786.1:7500-18569 GCA_026074375.1 Tanacetum coccineum
CAAATCGTACCACTCCCTTCCATGGAGATACCTTAAGTAACACTCGGTCTCCAACTTGGAATTCAAGAGGTTTACGCCTCTTATCAGCATAGCTTTTCTGGCGACTCCTAGCCGTCTTCAATCTTTCCTTAATTTGAACAATCTTTTCAGTCGTTTCTTGCAATGACAAGCTTTGAGGATTTCAAGAGCATTCTTGGCCAAATAAACACACATTAGGATGATTTGATCGCACATATGAAAGAGCTAGGGATCATCCCAATTGTATGCTTTACATCCTTGAAAAAACTTTATTTTTTGTTGAATTGACATTCTTTGATGAGAAAATTCCCCGCGTGGTAATTTGCTATATCGGCAAACCACGGGGTACTTTGATTATCATGAGAAGTCACTGTATTCAATGTTTCAAGAGGAAAAGTTTCATTAATCTCCCTAGGATAAAAAAACATTCCCATACGGGTTTTCAAGACGAGAGAGGTGATCGGCTGCATAGTTTTCAGCTCATGTGGTATCAATCACTTTAAAATCGAATTCTTGGAGGAGTAAAACCCATCTAAGCAATCTTTGCTCTTGTGCCATCTTTTTCGGTTCGTGACATGAGGTATTTCCAAAGCGCGGAGTGGTCCGTGTAAACAACACTTTTGTTCATGATAAGATATGATCGAAACTTCTCAAAAGCGTAAACAACCGCAAGCATCTCTTTTTCCGTTGTTGTGTAATTTGTTTCTGCTTTGGTCATTGTCTTACTCGCGTAATGAATTGGTGTAAAATGCTTCTCAATCCTTTGCCCTAAAACCGCACCTATTGCATACTCACTTGCGTCGCACATGATTTCAAAAGGTTGGTCCTAATTCGGAGCAATGAGAATTGGAGCTTCGGTTAATTTCTTTTTTAATGTTTGAAAGGCTAGAATGCAATCTTCCGAGAAGATAAAAGGAGTGTTTTTCTCTAAGAGATGGGTTTTTATGGTCGAGAGATCTTTGAAAGTCTTTGAATGAATCTGCGATAATAACCAGCATTGCCCGTGAAAACTTCGATTCATTAACGGTAGTTGGATGAGGTTATTTAGAATCACATTCGATCTCTAGCTTTGTCGGATTCAATTCTTTTATTCGAGATCTTTGTCCGAGTACTGATACCTTATTTTAACCATGAAATGGCCTTTTTTCCCAATTTAGAGCTAAAGTTAGTGTCTTCACTCGTTTAAGCATTTTTTCTAGATTGGTGAGGCAGTATAGAAAAGATTTCCTAAAACGAGAAAGAAATCATCCATGAAGATTCTTACATTGTCTTTTCAATCATGTCATGGAGATTGCCATCATACACCTCTGAAAGTGCCTGGTGCATTTACATAACCAAAAGGGCATGCGGCGATAAGCAACGTTCTGTTATGGGCAGGTGAATGGGGTCTTTTCTTGGTATTTGGATCAATTAGAATTTAGAATAACTCGAGAAGATATAACGTAAAGGAATCTATAGTACTCATTTAATGCGAGTCTCTCAAGCATTTATTATGAAAAGGCAAAGGGAAATGGTCTTTTTTGTAGCTTCGTTCACTTACGATAATCTATGCAACTCTCCATCTCGTTACAAGTTCTTGTCGGCACTAATTCGTTATCAGCATTGGTTACTACGGTCTTCCTCCTTTCTTTGGTAACAGTGTACTGGGCTCCCCCAAGGGACTATAGAGATTGGGTAAAATCAATCCAGTTCAAGAAGTTTTTCAACCTTTTTTTTAATGAACATCATGGGATCTTTGGTTTAACCCTTCTTCCGATGTTGGACCGCTAGTTCAGAGTCGTCTATCGATTTGATTTTTGTGAGAACAAAATTCCGGTTATTACCCTTAATGTCAAGGAGCTTTCCTAAGCACAATTTGCTCGCTTTCTGGATTTTAAGTACCTTTATAAGAGCGGACTTTTCTTTGCTCAAAATATTTGGCAATTTATGACAGGCAACTTGTTGTTATCTGCTTAAATGCGTATTCGAGTTGATCGTGGTAAGTCCTTATGTTTCAACCTCGGGAGGTTTTATCGGATTGAAGATCAGAGAGTTACAAACTTTATGCTCTTTTAATTTCTGGTAAGTAATTTCCTTGATTCGGACGGCGAAGGATCACTATTGTGAAGAGGATTCGAGACAGGAGAATGTCCCCTCTGGGTCATAATATGCGTCATCAACTTCTGGGGAAGTCTGGATCTTAGGCTATAGCATGGAAAAGTATCTGCTTCTTCCAAAAGTAGAATTCACTTTCCACGTGCAAATGGACGTGGTGTGTCAGAGAGATATTTGTAAAAATTAGGTTCGATATAGGGAATGAAGGATTGCCTATACGCAACTATAGTCGGAAAATGCTATGGCGTCTTGTGGAGTATGCTTCAAACAGGTTATTAAATAAGATTACTTTTCTTCAACGATTCGAGGATTGTTGTACGAAGTAGAGGGCGTTTCTCCACATTTTAAGGGTTCATGATTGTTAATCATTTTTAAGCGTTATCTTCCTTCATTACAACATCAAATTAATTCATGAGCTTAGTCCTAAGAAAAGGTCTCCCGAGTATCAACGGTACTCGAGGATCGGCTATGAAATCAAGAACAACAAAATCGGCCAGAAAGTAGAACTTTCCTACCTTGACAAAATCACATTTATCGGCTACACCGGTTGGTTTAGGATTTGTAGGTCAGCAATTCTAACACCATTTTAGTATCCATTTAAAACCCGGGAGTCCAAGCTTTTTCCAAATGAAGAGGCCATGGATTTATGCTAGCTAATAAAATCGGTAGGGCTAAGCAATTATCAAAGTCCTAAAAAAATCACACGATTAAGAAAATGACCGGGGTCACCTTGCTTCTCCGGAGTTTTTAGCAACCGCACTACAATTTCATTTCAAAGGTGTCTTGGTTAACTCTATTAACTTGTCTTTGTGTTAAGCATCTTTTTGAACATCATTAGCAAACTTTGGATATGAAATGAGGAGCATACGGCGGAAACTTAGCTCAAAGTGAAGATTACGGAAAATTTCCATAAACTTTGAAGCTAGGATATCATCCTTTTCACGAATTTTCTCTTTTGCAAGTCTTGAAGGGTAAGGCAAACTAGTCTTGGTCTTTGAGCAAAGGGGGGGGAAAATAGGCTCTTTGATTTGGTTCTTTGTCTTTGTTTAGAATTCTTGGACCAAGGATGGTAGGATGGTCTTCGGTGCTAGGTAGCTCCGTATCCTTTGTCACCTCGGGTTATTTTCCACCCACGGGCGGTTGGATGGAAATTAGAGGTCGTCACTATGAGGCCACTTCGAGTGGTTATGGCCTTGGCCTCGTTTCTTGGGTTTGGTATGGTATTGCTTGGTAAAGAACTTGAACTTGAAGCTTGATTGCTATGATAATTTTGCATAAAACTTAGCATCATAGTTTGAAAATCATCTTGTTTCTTTTGAGAATCTCATTTGAAACTCTTTGAAAAATCATTTTGATCCTTTGAAAATTATCCAATCTTCATTTGGCAATTTATTCATGTTCGCTTCATTAGCCTTAGCTAACTTAAAATCGTTTTTGGTCACACCTTGAATTTGTGAAACGGGAGGTAAAGCTTGATTAACCAAAGGTTGATTTGTTGGTTGTTGGTATGGTGGGGCTTGATAAATGGCTCCTTGATTGTTTTGACGGTTTTGGTTGAAATTGCCTCCACGGTTTTGATTCGAATTGAAATTGTTTCCTTGATATAGGCTTTGGTTTCCTTGGTTGTTTTGAACATTTGGTTGATTAAAACCCGGTGGTCTCATTTGGTTTGCCAAATTAGGAGGATTTCTTTGAACAAAATTGCCAACGGCGGCGGTTTGTTGGAATTGATGAATGTTATCATGAAAAACGAGAAATTCATTCCTTGTTAACGGACAATTGTTCAAATTTGACACGTAAGTTATAAAAGTCAAAATAATGCAAGTCAATGGTAAAATATTGACCTATGAAATTGCGGGGTGTCACAGTATTTCCTTTAAGAGAGCTTTGTCCTCAAAGCTCAAGTTATGGCATTCGACGAAGGAACAGGGTCGGCAAAAAGGTGCGGATACTTCTTCTGAAATTGGTCTTCGCATTCCCAAGTAAACTCGGGACCTCTTCTTGAATTCCATCGTACTTTGACGATAGGGATGCGACTTTTCTTTAAACGTTTAACCTCTCAGTCCATGATTTGAACAGGTTCCTCAACGAAATGAAGCTTGTCGCCGATTTGGATATCATCCAACGGAATAACAAGTGTTTCGTCAGACAAACACTTCTTCAGGTTCGACACGTGAAAGGTGCTATGGACTCTGCTCAATTGTTCCAAAAGTTCAAGCAGATAAGCAACAGTTATAACCTTTGCTAGAATCTTGAAAGGTCCAATGTAACGCGGGTTCAGCTTTCTCCGTTTTCCGAAACGTATCACCTCTTTCCATGGTGACACTTTCAACATGACCTTGTCTCCCACTTGAAATTCAAGAGGTTTACGCCTCACATCTGCGTAACTCTTCTGACGATCACAAGCAGCTTGAATTCGACTCTTAATCTGGACAATCTTCTCAGTTGTTTCATGAATGATTTATGGGCCAGTGAGTTGGCTATCTCCAACCTCAGCCCAACAGACAGGTGATCGACACTTACGATCGTACAATGCCTCAAATGGTGCAGCCTTAATGCTCGTATGATAACTGTTGTTATATGAGAATTCCACTAAGGGTATATGTCTATCCCAACCCTTTCCAAAATTGATCACACAGGCATGTAACATATCTTCTAACCTTTGAATGGTTCTTTCACTCTAACCATCAGTTTATGGATGATAAGCAGTACTCATATCCAGCTGAGTACCCAAGGCTTTCTGAAGCGACTGCCAGAAATGAGATGTAAATCTAATGTCTCTATCTAAGATGATTGAAACTGGCACTCCATACATTGAGACCACTTCCTTCAAGTACGGTCTCGTTAGTTTCTCCATTTAATATGTTTCTTTCACTGGCAGAAAATGTGCAGATTTACTGAGTCGATCAACGATAACCCAAATTGTATCGTGACTATTTGACGTCTTTGGCAGCTTAGTAACAAAATCAGTTGTTATCTTCTCCCATTTCCATTGGGGAATTTCGGGTTGTACCAACAAACCAGATGGTTTTTGATATTGGGCCACCAGTACAATTTTTTCAAATCCTGATACATCTTATCTGATCCAAGATGGATAGAATATTTAGACTTGTGCGACTCATGCATAATCTGTAGGGAAACTGTTACACTTTTATTAATAAAATCAAATTATAATACAATAAATTAAATTAACAGAAAATAAAATACAGAAAATTAAATAACAGACATAGTGGGAGTAGAAGCAGAAGACAGACACTATATAACGGTAATTAAAATAAAGCAGTAAAAGGTTGTGGTATGAGACTCGTGTTTAACACGATTCCTTTAAAACATATTCGCCGTCTGTTTTCCAGGGTACAACGTACAAAGTTGTTGTACAACTGGACCTGACAAACTTGCCTGAAAGATCACGGAAAATCTTGCGTGTTTCTGATCGAAAGAATTGCTGGAACTCGGTATATTAGAGCACGTTTTTCTGTGTTGAAAACTGAATAAGGAGAGTTTATTTTATAGCCTAATCCTGTCTTGGTCACCAAGAAAATATCGGCTCAAAAATAAACTGATATGCAAATCTATTAAAATTATAACCACGATTTGATATCTTCCATTTATTTAAACAGATTTTATAAAACTTGTTCCCAAAGTTTAAATTTGTTCCATAATTAAATGGAGAATAATCTGGAAGCTTATTAAATACGGAAACAAAATCAACAGCAAAAAGATACGCGCATAGGCGAACTTTCGGAGCTGCATTCATGTCAGTAGGTCGGGCGGGCTCGCATGAGTTCAGAAGCTTTGAACCCATTTTGGCCCAGAAATCCCATTTTTTGCACCCTTCCTGCACGCACGCACGTAGGTGTGGAAGCATAACAAACCTAAAGGAATTTGATAGCAAATACCAAGATTCCTATATAAACATGTGTTCATTTCATGTTTTGGGCGATGTGAGATACTTAGGAGGTGTTTGGTACCAGTGAATCGTGAAGAATGGAAATATAGTAGAGAATGGAATAGCAAAGAAAAGGAAAGAGCCCACAAACAAAGATTGTATTCTCATGTTTGTTGAAAGTATAGAATCAAGTAGTGACATGGTCTTAAAAATAGATTCTAATGTTTGGTTTAGACATAGAATGAATCACTGCTGAATGATAATGCAACTAATCACATGTTATCTTTCCTAAATGTTGATTTTATACAAGTTTTATACTTTTATCAAAGTAAGATTGTTTATTTTGATTTGTTTTTCTCATTGGGTAAACAACATCACGATTGAACCAAATACATCGAAGCTTTAAATTATTCTAACTGATAAGTGTAAAATACACATATCCGTTAACACCAAAAATGACCCTAAATGACCCAAAACAAACTAAAAATGGCAAAGATATGCTTGTTTTTGTGTTTTGTGTGTGCAGGTACGGATATATCAAAAATCACAAGAAAACCGCCAAAAACGGGCAAACACGGACACGAGAAACGGAAGAGCACAAGAGAAGCCAAAGATTCGAAGCCAAAGTCAAAAAGTCAACCATGGTCAAACCTCAGTCAACCATAAAAGGACAAAAAACTCCAATATTACCATTTGAGTATCTCAAGTTTCCAAAAGTTACACAAAAGGTCCCTTAAACCTTAAATGGGCCTTAAACCATTAAAAACCCTACCCGGATACAAGGCCCATTACAAAAGCCCAAAACCCTAGCCCAATTCCCTTTTTATAAAACCACAAGGACCATTTGTGTCATTTCTAAAAAAACCTTTTACACTACACCTTCATAAAACCAAACACAAGGACTTAGTTTGCCAGTGCAACTACTCCAAAGTTTAAAATGTTTTTACCCGTTTCAGTTATAAAAAGGGCGCCAAGGGTTTAACAGTATTCACCCTTCTTCCCCGTTTCACCCCGCTGTCAAATCAAAGGGCTTTTCCAAATTGGAGGGTACGGAAGTCTATTCAAGTGGTCTATATCACCCTGGCAGAGTTAAAACGTCACTCAAGCACCCTATTGGCCAATTCCAACAAAGGAATGCCACGTGGACTCAAAGAAAGCACAAGGATGTGTGGGTTTTACACTTCTAACACTCACACAAGTAACACAAGGTGTCACAATCACTAATTGCCACGCTGGCAATCCGTGTGTGCACATATGTGATCCAACGGCCAAAACTAATGATCCAATCATTGAAGGAATTCAAGGGATGTGATTGAAAGGGGCGTGGGGAGTGCTCAGACCCCTAGAAGCTTCATCAGAGTGCTATAAATAGCACACTCACACACACACATTGTATCTTTTTTTTCTAGTTTTTTCTAGTTAGCTTTTCAATTTTAGCTTAATTGTATTTTATCTTATGCAAATTTTCTTTAAATGTAATTCCTTTTCAAAAGTAATGTAATCTCCTTTAGTTATTAATGAATTCAAACTTTTTATAAGCTGTTTTACATTCATAAGCTCTCAGATATTCTCAAATGATTAAGCTATTGTTCCATAAGCTCATAACTAGCTCATCTTAGTCTCTAAGCTAAGATTGAGTTTTAATAAGTAATAATCTACTTAAATCATAAAATCAGTTCAAATTACCTTTGCTATTGGATTAAATGCTTATGGAAGGGGAGTCAATTGTGGGAAGGCTCCCAAAGACTTTACGGCTATTCTAATGATAAGCCAGAGCTGAGATAAGCTTCTACTAAGGCAACTTAGTCTTGTTTATCTAAAAACAGTCTTTAAGATCTCAATTAATCTTTTGGTCCTATTCCATTTTTAAGCTTAATCATCACTTATTGCTTATATTCTTGCTTATTCTTTTATTTGCTTATAAGCATGCTATTTAGAATTGCTTATATATTGACTTGATAGTGCTTATTAGTCATTAGTTTATAGTTAATATTGATTAGAGTTAAGCTTTTCATAATCTGTCTTAAAATAATCATAAAAACCAAAAAAAAATATCATTAGCATAGTATAGATCTTAGATTCCTGGCTTATTCAGTTGTTTAATCATGTTTGTTAAGCTTGTTTTAAGCTAAGTATTATCTGGTATCAAAGTTTTATAAGCTAGTATTCATTTCATAAGCTCAATCAAATTCTGTCATATCAGTAAAGGAGTGTTTGGATTAGTCTTATTTGACCTCAAAAAGTCAAAGATATTTGGTACTTTTACTTTGGACAGTTGGATGTTCATATTTGATCAAATTATTATTAAAAAGATTTGAAGGTTTAGTTTGAGTTTTTAAGCATTTTGAGGCTTATTCTTTTAGCCTCAGACAGTCACTTTGTCCTCACTTTTCTTACTTTGCTAGATAATGGATCTAACGGCCTCTAAGACTTAGATTGTCTTAATGTTGTTCTCAAATCAAAACTCTAATTGATAGAGTCTAGTGCAAGAAAACCACTTTGGTAACACTGCATCATTAATGTTATTGAAATCCTTGGCCAATTGCATCAGCAGTGGAAACTCAGGTTACCACTCGTGACTTTTTGAGTTTCAATTTAAGTAGTATATTAGTATCTTTTAATCACTCTAATTCAGTAGTTCTTATTAACATATAATCTTAAAAAAATATAAAGCTTGTTTTCTTATTTCTAGTTTATTTGCTTAGTTAAATTTAGCTTAAAAGTTCATAAAAAATCCAAAAAGCCAAAAACAGTAGTAATAATTTAGTAGCTTTTAATTTTGAAATCTTAGCTTGTAGGAGTTGATTTTATTGATTTAATTCATAGTTTATTAGTTGGTGTTAAGTTTCATAAAGCTCAGGATCATTTATAATTTTTTTGGTGAGTAATATAAGCTTTAATTTTGAATTTGTGCTTTTTGGGTAAATTTATGAGTTTTGCAGGTTTTGATCATTAGACTCAGTTAAGGTTAAGTGATAGAGATGAAGAAGCTTATCATTTTTAGGTTTTAGTATACACATAAGCTATTCAGAACAGTTTTTTTACTTTTACCATTATGAGGCTTATATTGAAGATTGTGCTAGGCTTTTTTAGTGTAAACAAGCTATAGTGCGCTTAAAACTCACTTACCTGTGTCATGATCATAAATAGCTCTTATGAGAGCTTATTTCTCACTTCAGCGTGTAACTACTTATTATTAAAAGTTCTTTGTAGAATTGTTTGCCTTAATAAGATTTAGCATTTGGTTTTCAAAAAATAAAAAAAGAGCAAAAAGGGGGTGTGCCAAGCTTTGAACCCGTGACCTCTAGCATAGATACCAAGTGTGTTAACCATTGTGCTTCATTAGCTCATCCAACCACACTCTTCACCATTTAATCTTTATACTTGATTTTCTTTTCTTCTTTCCTTATAAAGGCCTGTATCTTAGATACTTTATTAAAGCTTATTAGATTAACTGTAAGTGGAGTGTTATAATTTTCTAGTATTCCTGTGATTTGCTTAATAACTTTTCCCGTGATTTTTTTGGTAATTTTTCATTAAGTAGAAAAATTTTAATCATTTTTCTTAAGTTTATAACTTCGAAAATTCATAAAAAAATAGAAAAAAAGTTTTATAAAAATTCAAAAAAAATAGTTTTTAGTTTTATAAAAAGTACTTGTAGGTTTACATTCAGTAAAATCATTTTTACACCTTTTAGATTTTAATAATTTTAATTTTTGAACCTTTAAATTAAGTTAAAAAAGGATTTATAATTTTAAAATAGATAAAAATATTTTCATGAGTTTTGTATGTTTATTTTAGGACCTTTTTCTACGTTTAAAAATCATTTTTTCCCTAAAATTTTTAGTACTTAATTTGTTCTATTTTTTAGGATTAATTAGATTAAAATAATTTTACTTCATAATAAATTCAAAGAATAATCAAAAAAAAAGATGATATTTCTTTTCTCTTAAAAATTTCTTTTTCCTAATTTAGATTTAGAAATTTATGTTTTGCATTTTAGGTTAATCTTAGTAAATTTGCTTAATTGTCGCGTTCTTATTTGTTTCCACGTAATTGTTTAATCGTTTAATTAATAGTTTTTAATTGTTCATTTTAAATTGTTGCTTATAATTAGTATTTAAAGAAACTCAAAAATATCCTTCCCTAATTCAAATCGACAATTCAAGGCTAAAGCCAATGTTTCAATTTCACAAGTCTTTGGGAACGACCCGGGTGATCATACTTCCCCGGTTAAATAAACGTATTATATATATTATATATAGTATATAAATAATATATATATATATATATATATATATATATATATATATATATATATATATATATATAAAAATCTTGTTAAGAGTAATTTTCCTTAGGGAATTCTAATGCTCTTTGGTATTATATATGTATATTTTATGTGTAATAAATTTTTTTGGCGCCGCTGTCGAGACTTGTGTTTAAAGATTCCTTCCGTTTAAAAACGGTTTGTTGATTTGGATTGAAATATCCTTTCGCGTCCTCGAAAGTTCATTTTTGTTAAATATTTCAAAAATCCAAAAAAATAAAAAATAAAAAGTAAAAAATATTTTCTATTTCTTTTTAGTATAATTATCATATAAATATATAAAAAAAAATCAAAAAAAAAATTGTCCTTTAAAAAAAATACACAAAGTTGGTAAAAGAACACCAACATATAATACTCTCAATCGAGGTATTATCATAAATAAGTTCCGGTGAACTTGAAAAGTTCCCAAATCGAACCAAAGATTCAAAAACTTGCCATTTGTGTCACTTACGAAATACGGCTCACCTTAAGAAGAAATTTTTAAGAGCTACCGTGAAGTAAGTTGATTATTTGGTTTTAAGTTGTCTTCCGTGTATCCGTTTAAAATAGATTGTTAAAAAAAAAAATTCAAAAATTCAAAAATAAAAAATTAGTGTAATTTTTTGTTTCCTTTTTAATTTCTCTATTTTTACTGCATGCGCACTCGTTCTCAAGCTCATAATCGAAATCGTCGACAACAACAATTAACAACGGTTATTGTTGAGGAACCTGAGATTCCAATGGCCGACAATCGTACCA
>BQNB010132787.1:0-18569 GCA_026074375.1 Tanacetum coccineum
AATACAATTCGGTTTATACAGACTTGACATAAAATATAAACACTAAACTACCCTTAACATTTGCTTCTATAACATTAAGGTCCAACAAAAAATTTATATAATTTTTTTTTCTTTAACAAGCCCCTTGGAGCTGTTTTTCTGGCTACATCAACCTGTATAAAATGGTTCAGTTTATTAGACGATTAGGTTATGGCCCAAACCCAGTTGTGGGCTTGGGTCCATTAGGTTTAGGGTTATTTGGGCCATAACCTAATCGTCTAATAAAATGGTTCAGTTCAGGTTATGTTAAAAATATATAAACATAGCTTAAAAAACACTTCCACATAATAATGGCTGCAAACGAAAAGCATACCTGCCACAATTCATCTCACATAAAAAATATCGGGAGGTACTGACCTTGTTCTAATACTGATTTTGGCATTGCAAAATCGCTTACTGCTTTGGTTAGTCAACTACATGAAATTAGTTATTTGAGATCATAAATGAAAAGTTTAAATAGCCTATCACTTTTCCAGATTTTACACAATGTTCAGATAGTCCCAAATTTGTAATATTTGATTTCTTATCTCAAAAACAATCAAAAGAGCACAAGAATCATTTTTCAACTTTGGGGTAAACATGAAAACTTTCACTTTTCGTAAAATATGATTAAACCACACATAATCATAAACGAGTTTGACACATATGATGTGTCACTATACATACTCTTACGTCTTTACATTTATGCAACAAGAAAATTAAACCACACGTACAAACATACTTGACAACATAACGTATATTAATCTACCACATGCACTGCTCCTTGTTGCAGTTACATTCAACTTCACAATTGCTCTGATGCCAAATGTTGGATCTTAATCTCGAATTCGTAGTCAAAATATACCAGAAACAAACTTACTATTAATCTTGCTATAATTTACAGAATATGTCATTCATACTAATTTTGTTCTTACAATAATCGTTCTTATTTATAATAAATGAAAAGGTGCGACTAAAGGTTATGTCGGTTCAATGAACCGTTGTGTCTATTGAAGAATAACCGTTTTACAGTTATTTTCGGTTATAAAACCGTTTTGTAACCGCCCTTTTGTCCAGCGGGTGTGATTACCCAGTTTGGCGGGTTTGACCCGGTTTGACCCAATAGATTACACGATCTGGTAATGTCATGTAAGCATATTTATGAAGGCTAAGACCTTCATTAAACATGCCGTCTGTTGGCTTTTTCCCGGTCATCACCTCTAGTAATAATATTCCAAAACTGTAGACGTCCCCACTACTTGTCATCTCGCTCCCGATACCATACTCTACAAACAAAAAACAATTACGAGTAATTAATTTATTTACAAACTGTAACGTGTAAGTAAATATAAGCATCATGGAATAAAGTTGGAATTACCTGGAGGTGCATAACCAATTGTTCCTTTAACCCCGGTTGAGCTGTTTTGGTTTAAGTCTGCACCAAGTAGTCTAGCTAAACCAAAGTCTCCAACATGAGCCACCATGTCATCGTCAAGTAGAATGTTGCTAGGCTTCAAGTCACCGTGTACAATCGTTGTTTGGCAACGATTGTGAAGATAATCTAGTGCGTTGGCAACATCTCTGAGAATATTTACTCTTTGAAGAAGGTTGAGTCTCGATGTATTTGCACTTGAATGAAGCCAATCGTGCACACTTCCATTGGACATATACTCATAAACCAAAGCTTTAAAATCATTTCCTTGGAAATCAGTACTCGAACATGAAGTTATTATCTTCAACACATTACGGTGTCGAATATTCCGCCATGCTTCACATTCTGCTAGAAAACTTTTGTGGGCTCCTCGATTTTGAAGATGTAGAACTTTGACCGCAACGAATCTACCATCATCATAATCGAGGATTCCTTTATAAACAGAGCTAGACCCACCCTCGCCAATCAAATTTGCTGTAGAGAAGCCATCAGTAGCCTTGAGAAGCTCATTGTATGAAACTTTCAAGAACCGTTCATTTCCTGAAGATTGAGATGGTTGACTGTTGCGTTTCTTCTTACACAAAAGATACACACAGCATAATGTGATGAGCAACGTCGGTACAATCACAATGACAAATATGAAGAAAGGAAACCTTTTTTTCTTACTACCCTTTTCCTTGCATTTCGGTAACTGAAGTGTAACCAAACCACCACATAGCCTATTGTTCCCCAAAACCGAAAATGCACTCGCATTTGCAAACACTCCTACAACTGGTACTTTGTTTAAAAGCTGTGTTGGAGGGAAAAAGTTCCCGCCAATTCATCACAGGATGGGTGTTTGGTGTTCCTGCGCTGAAGGTAAATTATTTTGAGACATGTCGAGTACCTCTAATCCTCTCAAGGAACTGAGTGAAGATGGTATTATGCCTTGAAATTGGTTCCCTCGTAGGTTTAATGTTGTAAGGCTAACACACTCACCAAGGCTACTTGTAATGTTGCCTGATAAATTATTATAAGATAAATAGAGCGCGCTCAACAACTTGAGATCTTTAATCTCTGGTGGAATTGAACCAGACAGGCTGTTTTGAGAAAGCTCTAAACCAATAGTCAGTGATGGAAGTTGAAGAAGTTGTTTGGGTATTTTTCCATTGAGTCTATTGTAGCTAAGGTTTATCCCATTAAGTTCTTTACAATTCCCAAGACTTGATGGAATATGGCCTTCTAATTTGTTGGAATATAAATAAAGTTCAGTCAACAATGATAAATTCCCGATGGCATCAGGCATAGTCCCTGAAAATTGATTGCTATGTAGACTAAGGAGTTGTAGCTTTTGAAGTTTACCAATGGTAGTGGGGATTTTTCCTTTGAATCGATTAGAATGTAAATATAAAGTGGTCAAGCCAACTAGATTACCTAGACTTGAAGGGAGGCTTCCAAATAATTGATTTTCTCTTAAATCTAGAAAACTGAGTTGATAAGAAAGATTACCTATTGATATTGGAAGCAATCCTCTAAGGTTGCAATTTCCAAGTAGCAAAATTACTAATCTGGTGCAGTTTTTTTAAAGAATTAACAAACCTCATGTCATCATCTTCTCCGCGTCCATGGAAGTTGTTATGATGTAATCTAATTGAATAAATATCTCTTAGTTTTGAAAAATCGATTGTCAACATCCCACTAAAATTGTTGCTACTCATTTCAAGATATCCTAATTTAGAGCAATTAGAAAGAGACGGTGGAAGAACTCCGGTCAGTTCGTTATCCCTTAACTGAAGGAACTCAAGATACGGGAGCTGATTACCGATTTCGGAAGGAAGACTACCAGTGAGGTGATTACCAGGTAATGAAAAATTAACTAGGAGTGAGAGGTTGAAAATGGAATGAGGGATGCTTCCATATAAGTTGCAGTCACTACAGTAAAATTCCCTCAAACTTTTCCAAAGACCCAAGGTATCTGGAATGCTCCCACCAAACGGGTTTCTGCGAGCAGAGAAGACTTCCATTGATGTGATGTTCCCCAAGAAAGGTGGGATTCCACCTGTTAACTTATTATCGTGAATTACAAGACGAGAAAGTTCCAAGTGTAAACTCATCTCGTTGGGTATGCTTCCAACTAGCTTATTTCGAGCCAGCGAAAGCACTTCAAGGTTAGAACAACCAGACAAGTTTGTTGGAATGACACCACTGAACCTGTTTACACTAAGATAAAGATGACGTAGCCTAAATAGACGACCAAGCTCATGAGGAATGGTTCCTTGAAAGCTGTTGTTTAGAGAGAAAGCTTACGAGGAAGGCTGAGGTTTTCCTACATGAGGAGACAACAGCCTTCTAATACTATAGCCATGAATTTCAGATGTAAAGACCGCACTACACTTTTTTGCCAGCTTTCCCACAGGTAAATAAAACCACATCCAGTCACTGTAAAGAGAAAGGATTCCACGAGGTTAGAACTTTGTATGGATCATGGGTGATCATCGACTTAAATGACAACAACGCGAGATAATCAGTCTCATTACCGCCACCGGAAGCAAAGACAGTGGCGGAAGTAAGACATGTTATCGCGAGACCGTAAAAGAGAAAAGAAATAAGAGAGGAAGATGATAAGTGAATTATTGCTTGTGGTGACTTCATATTTGGAAATTTACTTAAAATTATAAGAACAGGCATTGGCTTTTATCCTTAGTTTTGCAAGTTAACGTTCCTGACATGCAACTTGGTCACGAAACTAAACTCATCTCCTTGGGTATGCTTCCAGATAGATTATTTTTAGCCAGCCAAAGCTCTTCGAGTTTAGAACAACCAGATAAGTTTGTTGGAATGACTCCACTGAATTTGTTATTATCAAGATAAAGAATACGTAGCCTAGATAGACGACCAAGTTCATGAGGAATGGTTCCTTGAAAGCTGTTGTTCCAAAGAGAAAGGTAACTAAGGAAGCTGAGGTTTCCTACATGAGGAGACAACGAGCCTTCTAAGCCTATTGAAAACAGTCGTAAAGCAGTTACTCGTTTGTGCCGCTTTCCACATGAAACACCACTCCAGTCACAACAGATGAGACATGCCTCTAATGATTACACGCTAAATAAAAATTAAGACACATAATTGTATTATACTTGAAAATGTATTATACTTGTCACTTTTTGTTAATGTGTGTACTAATTTTCTTTTTTCAATTATGCGCACTGAAATTTCAAATCGTTCATTGTGTGTATTTTGTGAATATTATGCCATGTAAAATAACCAATTAACCCTTGGAAATTTTAAAAAAGTAAGGGTAAAATGGTTACAAAATACACACTATTTGAAATTTTTAAAGTTCAGTACGCACAATGAGAAAAAAAATTCAGTACACACAATAAAAAAAATGACAAGTATAATACATTTCTAAACAATGTGAAGAGAATGTTATCCAAAAATTCCTTATCAACTTGAGCGAGACTAAAATTTGATTGATATCACAAAAGACTTTTAAGAAGACTTGAGATCGCTAGGCAAGACATATAACATTAATTATGCAACCCAAGTCGCACAACTAGCATTACCTGTACATGGCCTATTAACGTTGACATGCACATGCTGAAATTTATGCCTTTCAAGACATTTCATTGAAAATTTGCTTGTTAGCTGTCAAGGTTTTCATAGCAATTATTGGTGACAAAGAAACGCCGACAATCGTTCATAATACGAACTAATATTTACAAATAAAATCAATACATTATACTGAAATTTTTAGTATTATTGTATACACAATGTATAACTATGTGTTGTAAAATGATTATTTGCAAACTTTGGACACTATTTAATATATGTATATGCTATATATATTTGTGTTGTTTAGTGGGTTTGCGTACTCCTTGAAGAGAGTTTGCATACTCCTTGAAGAGAGTTTCGAAACAGGGTTAGACATACCGGGTTCGTAGTGACCCGGGTCAGCCCGGTTCTCGAGACCCGGCCAGGTTTTCATTTTTTTCGAGTTTTTTTACAAATAAATTAAGCAAGTTATTACATATAAATTTTGCGACATAATTTTATTTTAACATGTTATATTCGTTAGTAAATGTGTTTTTGGCTCAATATATGAAATATTCATGATCGATTTATATATATACTAATTTTTTATATCATTGCAAATATTTTTTATTTTTTGTTGTGGAAGACCGGATTGACCCGGTGATCGAACCGGTAACCCTTTGACCCAGTGACTCGACCGGGTCGATTAAAGACCCCGTTTTTCAAAACATTTCTTTTAACAAGACTTGGGATCGCTAGCTAGGCAAGCCATCTATATCTATACTATATTATAAAAACATTTATGACATTTTATTTTTAGAAAGATTTAAAAATTCACATTTTTAAACTTATTTATTATGAAAATATAAAGGCTATGGCCATCTAACTCATTTTAAAGAACCACGTCTTATAGGGACTGTTCACTTCTTAATTAAAAAACACTTTTATTTTTAAATTGAAATATCTTTTTATTTTATTTATCTTTTATGATATAATTTCATCATATTTTTTATAATTTGTGTTCTTTTAATTCAACATTTTATTTTGATATATTTTTAATAAGTTTAATTTTTCATTTTTAAATGCTTAACAAAACCGCAAGCTTTACACGAAATAACGTGCAAGAATATCATTTATTATTCAACCCAATGTGTCAACAACTACAATACCAGTTACATGGTGAAATTTATGGCCTTCATTAAATTCCTTATTATCTTGACCAAGACATTTCATTGAGAATTTACTTGCTAGCTGTCAAAGTTTTATACTCTCTCCGTCCCAAAATTTGTCACCCGATAAATAACACAGAGTTTAAGAAAAGTGCATTTATTATTGTTTTTTTGTACTTTTTGACAAAATAACCGTTTTACTCTTAGCTAATTAATTAAATCTTTTTATGAGTTTTTAATAATAAATTTAAAGAATGATAATAAGTTTTTAAAAAAACTTGATCAAACTTCCCTAATCTATTTTTAGTATTGAGACAACATAAATGAGAAATCCAAAAAAAAAATAGACAATAAAAATGAAACGAAAGGAGTAGCAATTATTATTGGTGTTAAAAAAACGTCGGCAATTGTTCATAGTATGAACTAATATTGGCAAATAAAATGAATACCTTATACTGAAAATTTTAGTTTTATATTATAAACAATGTATAACTATGTGTTGCAAAATAGTTTGTAAAAATGATTATTTGCAAACTTTAAATAATATTTAATATATTTATATGTTATACATATTTATGTTGTTTAGTGGGTTTGCGTACTCCTTGAAAGTGTTTCGCAACGATCTAAAGAGAGTCAAAAATAAAGTTAATATGAATGAGATCTCGTGTCTAAAAGTGAGGCATTTGAAACACAATATCTCGAAAAGAGAGTGTAAACCACAACGCACCATGAAAGTAAAAGGAATACGGGGAGGTGTTTAAGGGGGAATTGCATATATATATATATATATATATATATATATATATATATATATATATATATAGAATATAGATCAAATAAGAATTTTTCTTAAAATAAGAAGGATATGAAAAAACTATAACCACGCAATATCCGAGATGCACCGACTTAAATTAGATGCATCTCTATAATCTTAGATGCATTATAACACATTATAATGTGTTTTTTAGCTTTTAATCAGATGCATATACGTATATTAGATGCATTTTATTTTTTGTTCCTCTGCATGTGCCGAAATCACAAAATCAATTTGTACCATCCTACACATCAAGTTGAAACGATCGAAAACTCAAAAATAGTGCATCAAAGAATATAAATGCATCTAATGCAATCGTTGGCATCTCAAACAATGTGATTTTATTCACTGTCTTATTTTAATTTACTCTTACTACGATATATATATATATATATAATATATATATATATATATTAATAAATATTAATATATATATATATATATATATATATATATATATATATTATGATTATATATAATATAATATATATATATATCCTACCAAAGCTTAATAATTACATATATATCTAACAAAAAACAATGGATAAAGATCAAATAAAAAGACAAATATTCGTGAGAAGAATAAAATTTTTTTTTTTTTTTAAAAGTTCTCAAAAAATTCTGAAAAAATTCCACAAGATCGTGTATATTGGTGCATGAAAAAGTTGTAAAGAAAGTTTTTCTAAAAGTGGATAGTTTTGCAGAAAAAATTTTATTAAAAAAAAACGTTTGTGCATTAAATCGGTTTTTTGTCCATCAAAAATTCGTTTTTGTACCCTACTTCTTTTGACTTTTTGCATCAAAATTTTATTGCGCATCAAACTATAACAAGTCAAAAAAATTTTGCATCAAAATTTTTTTGTGCATCAAAATTTCTTTTTTTGCGCATTAAAAAAACGTATAAAAACTCAAAATTAGAAAAACTTCTTTTACAAAAGTTTTATGCACCAACATACCTGATTTAATGGAATTTTTTTAGAATTTTTCGAGAACTTTTTAAAAAAAAATTTCTTTTTATTCTTCTCAGGAATATTTGTCTTTTTATTTTAACCTTTCTCAAAAACAATAATTGGATATATATATATATATATATATATATATATATATATATATATATATATATATATATATCCTTCTAAACATTTAAAAATAGCATATATATCCAAATAATTTAGCCCAGTA
Organism: Tanacetum coccineum; assembly: GCA_026074375.1. Lineage (NCBI taxonomy): Eukaryota > Viridiplantae > Streptophyta > Magnoliopsida > Asterales > Asteraceae > Tanacetum > Tanacetum coccineum. The sequence continues at coordinate 8,126 of BQNB010132787.1, forward strand.
AAATCAAACCACCATTACACCTCTTGATAAACAATTTTCAGATAAATTAATATTATGACTTATATTGCATCAAATGAGAGGCAAGTTATTGTGGGTGCCGCATACATTACATTCGATTGAGAAAATCAATGTCGTAAAACATACAACAACATTCAAATATTATCTAATACTGTCATTATAATTCTAATTTACTTTTACATAAAGGGTGATGGAGGCATGTGTCTGACAGAAGAATGTTTTTGCAAATGAGAAAAAAAAGCAAATTAAATAAAGAAGACACGTTGAATATACATAGTTATATCATCTTCCGGAAAAATATAATATGACAAAAGAACAAACTAATACATTACTTAACTTTGTGGCAAGATGTCAAATATAGTTATAATATATTAGAATATTTACACTTAAACGAATTAAATAGAGAAGAAAGAAGAATCGCAAATTGACTTGGTTGGTGTTGAGGAAAGAAGAAAACTAGTCATGTTAACATTGCGTTCTCTAGTTCTAGTTAAGAAAGAAAATAAAAGAAAGTGAAAATAAAACGGCTCATGTTGTGTTCTCGAGTATTACTTAAGAAAGGAAATGAAAAGAAATGTAGTGTTATTTTGATGATTATGGAAGGGAAGTGTTTCCTCCCAATTTTTTCCTTTCCTGTTCTTTAATCAAATAACTCAAGAACACAGTGTAAAAGTACTATGAGAAGAAAGGGTAAAATAGACAATTTAAACTGATTTGGTTTTGTAAATTAATTATTTGGTCATTTGGATATATGTGATATTTTTAAATGTTATGGAGGATATATATGCAATTATAATTTAAGGTTGAATATATATGTAATTATTAAGCTTTAGAGGGATATATATGCAACCCGATGTTTAAATAGAGGTCTTGATGTTTGCTATCAAATTTCGTTGGTTGGTTTTACTCCAACACCTACGCGCGAGTGTAGGGGTTTCGGAGTTCGGATTTCTGGGCCAAAATGGGTTCTAAGCTTGTGAATTCTTGCGAGCTCGCGCGATCTGCGGACACGAATGCAAACTCGTCCATGCGCAAATCTTTTTGTTGTAGATTTGGTTTCCAGTTTCCTATTTTCAGATTGTGTAATTGTATTTTAAAAATAGATTTAGACTTACTGAACAAGACTTACAAAATATTTTGTGTTAATAAAAAATATACAAATCTGGTTTATTTAGAACATATTTGTTTTAGTATGGTAAATATTTAATCTTAGAGAACAAGTCGAGTTTCCACTATAAATATTTGCCATCGCCTACATACGTACAATTTTTCCAAGTCTTGTTCGATCAGAAACACACAAGTTCTTACGTGATCTTTCATTCAAGTTTGTCACGTCCGACAATATATGTGATTTGGCCATTGTACCCTGGGAACAAGTTTGACGAATCTGTCCTAAAGGAAGACATAAATTTCACTTGAACAATCATCATTTGCCAATATTTGATAGAATACAGTATCAACAAATAAGAATTCTCGACAACACTTCATATTATTGCAATATATATTTTTTTCAAAAAATAGCTATAAATTATGCTTAGTCCCCTCATAAATTTTACTTGGCAATTAAAGTCTTTAAGACGTTAAATAACATTGTCTTTTAATTAAAGCTAACTGTATACTTGACCAAACCGAGAAATCATTTGACTAGACCGGATCGAACATATTTTGGTTTGGTCATCGGTCCACCTTTTTTCATTTTCGGTTTTTGGTCTGATACGGCGTGATTCGGTCTTACACACAACCAAACTATTATGCTTTGTTGGACCGAACCGAACTTACCCAGACCAGGACCAAGCATTTTTTTATTATTATTGTTCTTTTTTTTTATTAAGTCCTCGGTTAGGATTTATAGACCAAATCGGTTTTCCGTCTGATCCGGTCTAGTAGCCCTAATTTTAACAAGGCTCAATGTAGGAATACATCTATTTTCTTATAGAAATTAAAGAAACTGAAGATTACAAAAAATAAGTTAATGTTTGTTGGCTGCAAATGTTGCAAAAAATGGTAACTCAAATGAATGTCATATGGACCACATTTGCTAATATGCGTGGAGGCAGACAACATGTTGGTGTAACGGAAAAAGAAGAGTTGTTAGTATTAACGAAAAGAAGAGTTGTTAGTATTAACTCAAATGAATGTCAAATGGACCACATTTGCTAATATGTTAATGTTTGTTGGCTGCAAATGTTGCAGCCTCTCGGTCATTTATTAAATCAAATTTCTGAACAAAAATAATATTCAAAATTGAATGTATATAGGCGATCACATTGAGACTGGAACTGGTGAAACTAGGTTGGCATTAATTTTGAACTTCAAACCAACTGAATGTTTTCCTTGTGCTCATTTTACTTGTCTTTAGTATTATGTTCTTATCTTTAACTATGTTTATTTTTATTTGTTTTGGAATAATGATTTCTTTTCTTTTCATGGTACGGAATAAGATGTGGTTGTGGTTCAATGCAATGGCATCAAGTGTTTGTTTTGCATCTTGGGGAAAAGGGTTTTGACCTTGTAAAAAACTTATTGGGAAAAGTATCCCACACTATTGCGAAATTTTTTAAGAATAGGATAATAGAGATGAGTTTAAGGTGTCAATCTGCGATACCAAACATTGAGGTATGCTTATTGAATTCTTGGATAATACTTCTTTAGAGTTTTGAGTTTGAATATAAAGACGTATATTAGTTTTGTCTATGCTATTGAAACCGTGCATATACATGGTTGCTATAAGCTGAGCTTTTTTCTTGGAGTTCCACCACGAGGTGTTTTTTGTATTTACATGTTAAAAAGGGAAAGCATGGTGATATCTGAAACATATAAACACTAGACAAGAAGATATGAAATAGTATTTATACTATTTAACATACTAGAATCACCAAATATGGACACAACTTATTGATGACTTTTTATGTTGAGTGGTCCATATGGAAAATGCGAATTACTTGTTTTACACTTGTAGTTTTAATACAATAAGGCACAAGTGTGGTAGTTCTAGTGGTGTTTCTAAAAGAAAAATTACTGGAATTAAAATTTTCGTTTTCTGCCTTTTTGCCATCAGAAAACTAAATCACAGCTTTAAAACAGAAAATCTCAACTGCCTAAACTCAAATGACTCCAAAGACGCTACATCAGCCGTCCTCCATTCCTTGATTGCTTAGCTTTTGTCTGTCATTTTATCTTCAATTTAGTGTTTTTTTTTAAAATTTTGACTTTTTACTTGTTGAGCATTTTAAGAATTTAACAACTTGTTAATTTGATATTGTGAAACTTGGTAGTTTAGAGTAGCAATTAGAGACTTGTTTCTTTGACAAATTAGGACACTCACTAGCTAGCATACAACATCTTATTGAAATTGATTTATTAAATTAGCGTAAAGTAAATTTATAAAAACATTAGCATAAAATTTGCATTGTGTAAAGTGAAAAGAAAAACTGTTTATTTAAATGTAACTGATTCTTATAATTGGACCCGCGATATGTTATGTTTGTCAAAGAAAAACTGTTTATTTAAATGTAACTGATTCTTATAGTTCTAGATCATCCATCCCTCCGTGGGAACCTGCCTTCAACAGTTTACAGTTTTAGAAATACCGGGTCTTCTTGGTTTATGTATAGTTTGATCAAGTTCTCGTGAATTCTGAATTTAATGTAGTTGAAGTCGAGTCTTCTTGGGACTGTATTTGATTCATACCAACAAAACCAAACGCATAAACCAGAAACAGTCCACTTTAGCTGACAGCTCAATATCGTGTTCACTAGAAGAGAGCATTGGTTTCAGCAATAGATGATCTTTCTGCACAAATGTCTTCCTTAAGAAGAGAGCATTGGTTTCAGCAATAGATGATCTTTCTGCACAAATGTCTCCCATACTTGAGGTTAACCATCCATGTGCGCAGAGGCACATTGCAGACGCTCGCCGTGTTGTAGAGGTAAAAATGTCATGTTATCATGTAGAGGTGGCTCTATGGGTAGGTCGGGTACCGTGTCGAATAAATATATGGGTACGTACTAACCTCTTTTGTTGTAGTTTCTTACAGATATGATCACAAAAATATATATGATTACATTACACTACGATAACAATATAAATATTGATTAAACTGATATAGGTGTTGCCCATGTGTGTTAAAAATAAACTTTGGAAGAATTTCAATTTGTTTGACATGGTTTACTTTTAGCTTTTTTTTATCTGATTCATTAGAGATAATTCACAACCCACTGATCCAGTTATTAGTTTTTTTAGAAAGGCAACAATATTATAAAACCAAAAAAAAAAAATACAAGAGAAGGCATCTCACCCCAATTAATCAAGCAAATTAAAAGCAGGATGAGACCCAAGAGTACACATAAAAAACAAAGGACTACAACTACTCTAAACTGACCCATGAAGAATACATAAAGCAAAGAACCAAACACAAACTACAAAATACCAGGTACAAGACATATAATATTGACCCACAAGAGAATATTCCTTATGAACCATCATGTTGATGGCACAAGCTGCAGAGAGTCACGAACCAAGCCAAAAGAGCACTTTGTCACTTGTAATTCATATTTAATAGATTTGCCTCCAAAATATCTGAGAACCAAATAGTCACATTGCCACTTGCAATACTAAAATAAAGAACAGCTCCCATATGCAGATGATGCAGACTAAGATCACGAACCGAATAACCATGAAAACCTTGCTGCATAAAACTGACCAATATATCATATAGCATAATATGCAGATTATCACACACAAATATCTGTACCAAATCAGAGAGGCATTGTGCCCATAACTAATAGCCATTGTTGCCAATTTATCGCTTTGTACTTTTTTGATCTTCTCACAATCCATTCGAAGCTTTTAAGTTGAATATCTTGAACAATCTTATTAGTGCTTGATATTTTTTTACCGAACACACGAGCATTTCTTTCTTTCCAAATGAAGTATCCGGAAGTCCACATAACCGCTTTCCAAATCCTAGTTAGAGAGTTGGGAACGTGAACGACTCCACTACTAACGAATATTTCGCCAGTAGTGAAGACATTCACATCCCCCACCTTCCACCACTTGAAAACTTTGTCCCACACACTCGTCGCTAGATCACAAGTGACCAAGCTATGAGAGCAAGTTTCCACGATATTGTTACAACACGGACATAGAACCGAATCCAAATCAATTTCTCTTCTATCTAATTCCACACGAACAGGAAGTCTTCCTCTAAGCGCCCTCCAAACGAAAATGTTAACTTTCTTAGGAACCAAATTATTCCAAATCGTTTCTTCACCGCCACTTTCCACTCTTAACACCTTCTCCTCGATCAATTTAGCAAGATCCCTAACCAAGAACACACCGTCTACACCTAAAGTCCATCTCCATTTATCCCTACGATTGGGATCTACAACAACATTTTGTAGAACCCCTATAAGCTCCTCATACTCCCTACTAACCCTACCCCTAATACTTCTAACCCAATTCCATTCCCAACGCCAGGCGCCATCAATCAACGACCCCTTGTCCCCCACGCTACCCTCCTTCCTCCTATCTAAATGAAATAACCTAGGAAATCTATCGCATAACCTCCGGTTATCCACCCAAGTATCTACCCAAAACCTAATATCCCTCTATGAAAAAGTGATCCGTCATTGACCGAACCACATATACGCCAAGTGTATTTGCCCATAGCCCCATACTCAACTGTTCCAATGATTTTGTAGTCAATTGTTGAAGAGGACGACAAGCCCCAAGGGACATTAAGGGCTGCTTCTGAAGAATATACAAGTGCTGAAACTGATATGACACAATGGAATGTCCTGAAGTTCAATACGGGCGCCACAACTCCGTTCATCATCAAATGTGGAGCAAATTCTTCAAGAACCAAAAGGCGGTGAGATTCTTAGGGTTGTTCCAAGGCTTACAATTCTAGAGTCCATGAGCATGGAGGAGATAAAAGAGGTGTTTAGTAAACTCCCAGAGGCTTTAAGCATACTCGCACTGACTGCTGATTTGAATTTTGTATTTGCTTTATGTTAAGCTGAATTGACTTTATTTACTTTAATTTGTTGATTTTGACATTTTTTGTCCATCTAAATCAGTTTATATATATCTCCTGTATTTATATTTCTTTATTTTGGTGGATTAAATTTGTAAATTTTGGAATTTATTAAATAATTTCAAAAATATATATATATTTTTAAAATAGATTAAAAAAAGACGAGATATAAACATATCTTTTTACTCTTTATAACGACAGGTTGGATGTTTTTATAAAGACATGTTGTGGGAGAACCAGTGTCCATTTCCAATAAAACATTTGTGTTTATTTTAATATGGAGACCAATTCTTAGGGAGAGAACCGGTGTCGATTCTTCTAATAGAGACTGGTTGCATAACCGGTTTTCATATGTTTTGATCATGGAGATACCCCCCCCCCTCAGAGAGTGGTTCCAAAACCACTCTTTATTGGCTATTTTGACCAGTTTCTAGGGCTTTTTTTAGCAGTGGAGGAGCTATTGATATCTAATAGACGATTATTTAAGTTTTGTAAGAATGAGGAGCGAGGGTGTTTTTATAGCACAACAACTTGTCCTCCAAGTTTAGTTAGTCACCTCCTCAAGTTCTAAAAATCGACAAACACACCCCCTCCTAGAACCTATTATGGACCGGCCATTAAGGAAGGAGTCCCGTGAGTTTTGGTTTTCAACATCTAAGTCCTTCTCTTTGTATTTAACGTGTATTAATTAGTTTATAACGTCGAACGGTTAAACTAATAATCGTTAAATATATTTCGTGAAGTATACTATATATTTAATAAATATAAGCGTGTTATATATATTAATACATAATAAACGTACTCTTCGTGTCTTAACGTGTATGCCCCCAATAGGCTCACATATTCGTAACGTATACGTGCTAGCCGACTACCATAACCCAACAGCTTAGACTAAACAGCAATGTGCAGTTTTGAGTTTGGGATTGCTTATCCAAACACTTATCGGATGAAAATAGAGTTGTACTAACTGTATAAGGAATACGAAAAGTATCAAAATATCAAATATCAACGCGGCTGAGAAGAGCCAAACAATGTCTGATTACGATACTATCCATATCACCCCTCACATAACGTAAAAGACCCCTTTCACTATATTTAAGTTTTGTACGATTATATTTTTACATGTGCAAATTATGAGCAAGGATTGAAGATTTTATCTTACTAGTGTATTTTTATACTAGAAGTGCAAAATTATAAGATCTTGATATTTAATAAACAATTATTTAAGTTTCGTAAAAATATCTTCACGCGTGAAAATTATGATGAAAGAATTATTCTTACTAGTACGCGTATTGCTTATACTAAAAGTTCAAAAATATGAGATATTGATGTTTACTAGACTATTATTTAAGTTTTATAAGATATTGATGTTTAATAGATGATTAATTAAGTTTTGTATGAATATCATCGCGCGTGCAAATTATGAGCAAGTATTGAAGCTTTGATCTTATTAGCGTATATACAAGATATTGGAAGTTTAATAGACGATTATTTAAGTTTTGTATGGATATCATCACGCGTGAAATTATGAGCAAAAATTGAAGCTTTTATTTTTACTTTTTTTTAATGGCAACTTTATTAGACAACTAGCAAGGAGCTAGAAATTACAAAGGAATCAAATATGGGTGTTGAAGCCAACTATCCCATCTAACAAAATGTTTGCGCCTAGCAGTACACCATAAGAAAGAGCGTCTAACTATATCGTCATAAATAACTTCTTTTCTAGGATGAGAATCCGCAAATAAAAGTTGATTCCTATACGTCCAGATACTTCACCAAGCAGTGTAGAACACACCTTCCAGCACCATTTTCGAATTAGAAGGCATCGGAATAGAGTTAAACCAAGAAAGCCATGAAAGATATGAGACAAAGGGAACCCAAACCAAATTCCACCACTTACATATGGAACGAGTAACATCAATCGCCATGCTACAACAAAACAGAAGGTGATCCAAGTCTTCAAGGCCTGCATGACAAATGGAACAAGAGATAGGAGACACTGAAACACCACGACGAACCAGATTGATACGGGTAGGGAGACGATTCAACGAGACCTTCCAAGCAAAGCTGTTAAGTTTAATAGGAATAGACTTGACCCACCTCGTAGGGGAAACAACTTTAGGTAGAAAATTGTCTTCAAGCAGGATACGAGCATCTTTAACATGAAAAGAACCTTCACCATTAAGGTCCCAGACCCATCGGTCGTCCGTATTGGATAGAACCACTGTGTCGAGAAGAACAAGAAGCTGGGAGAGCTGCGTGAATTCAACACCACCTCTGACATCTCGACGAAGAGAAGACACAAAAGGATCATTCATTTTAACAGCCACAGTACAATACTTATTATTCTCAAGCGCGTATAAGCGAGGAAACGCCAAACAAAGACGAGAATCACCAATCCACAGGTCCTTCAAAAAATTGCGTTTCTACCATTACCGACTCGAATCTTGCAATGAGAGAAGAAATCTATGCCTTGAGACTTGGGAATATTTAGCTCTTTGATGATAGAGCTCCAAAGCGAGGGATATGAAGCCGAAATGTTCTGCGTGTTTAAACCGTGCGAAGCTTGAATAAAACGAGCCCAAAGAGAATTATCCCGAGTTAAAAACTGCCACATCCACTTGACAAGAAGACCTCTATTTAAAGCGAAGAAACTAGAAACTCCTAAACCACCGTTATTTTTAGACGCAAGAACCTTAGACCATTTGACCCAAGCTATCTTCCTTTCGCCTTCTCGAATGCCATTAAAGAAATTTCTTGGGATTGACTCCATTGAATTGAGGCCAGACTTAGGAACCTTATAAAGGGACATGTTGTATATGGGTGTGGAGCCGAGCACTGATTTGAGGAGGGTAAAACGACCTCCTATGGCCAAGTTGTTAGCTTCCAATTAGAAAGCCTCATCTTAAGTTTAAAGATAGTATCGTCCCATTGCTTGATCGAAGACATGTTACCACCTACCACAATTCCTAAATATTTGAAAGGAGTGCGCATTACCGAACATCCAATCAAAGATGCAGCCTCAGACACATTTGTTTCTGGAATTCCCACTCCAAGCAATTGACTTTTCTTAAGGTTTATAGATAAACCTGATAGCAAGGAAAAACAGCGGAGCATATGCATGATGCTTGTCAGGTTACCTCGAGTCCATTCGCCAATAAAGATTGCGTCGTCTGCGTAGAACAAATGAGATAAGGTAAACGAGGAGTCTATCTTAATACCTGTGAAAACACCCGCTTCTATAACACGAGAGAAAGATAGATGGAGAGACTCCATAATAAGAATGAAAAGATACGGAGCCAACGGATCTCCTTGTTTCAAACCTTTATGAAATTGGAACTCGGAGGTCGGACTCCCATTAACAAGAATAGAAGCCATACTAGAGTATAAGCTACCCCGAATCCACGACCGCCACTTATGACCAAAACCAAAAGAATTAAGAACAGCCTCCAAATAGTCCCACCGAATAGAGTCATAAGCTTTAGCGAAATCGACTTTAAAAATCATGGCCCGTTGTTTTTTATGGTGGCAACGAGCAAGAAGCTCGTTGATGATAAAGGGTCCATCCAAGATTTGGCGATTAGGAAGAAATGCAGTTTGAACGTCCGAAACAAGATCGGATATGACCGATGAAAGCCGTGTTGCTAGAATCTTAGTAACGACTTTATATAAGCACCCAATCAAGCTTATGGGCCGATAATCTCCCACAGTCTTAGGCTCCAAAGCTTTCGGAATAAGGGCTATAAAAGAAGAATTGCACCCGGTAGGAAAAGATGCGTGCTCGAAAAACCACTCTACTGCCGTACAAAAATCGGGGCCAACAACAACCCAATACTTGCGAAAAAATTCAAACGTAAACCCGTCGGGGCCAGGCGATTTATTTTCACCGCACCCCCAAACAGCCGAGCGAATTTCATCTCTTGTGATAGGAATCTTCAGTTCGGCTGCCTGATCATTATTAAGACGATTGGGAAAGAAATGATTAATATAACCATGGCAAGGGCCAGGTTCATTGAACCGAGCAGCAAAGTGATCGCGAAATTCGTCTTTAACACGATTAGGTTCGTCAACTCATTCGTATAAAAAAATTTTAGGCAATTAACCCTAAAGTAAACTACAATTGTTTGTATATTTTTTATTCTCATTTCGTATAAAAAATTGTCTAACTAGTGTTTTGAAGACATGGATTAAACCACACTTATTAAATTCGATTTTTAATTAAACTAATTCGAACTTTCCTTTCATATTGATATTAAACTTTTATGTGAGAGTACCCGTTAGACAATCTAACTAGATTTAAACATAATGTAAACCAAGTATAAGAAAACCTGTTGATAAAGAAATTAACAAACAACTTCAGCAAAGTTCATTTCAGAGACATTGTCAAGG
>BQNB010132788.1:0-18569 GCA_026074375.1 Tanacetum coccineum
CAACGCGCTAAGGTTCCAGTTCACTGCCTCTAACAGCGAGGCAGTATACGAGGCATTACTAGTTGGGCTGCGTATTATGGTGCACAAATAGGGGTACGCAATATACGAGTAAGCGTCGACTCTAAGCTCGTGGCAAATCAAGTCCTAGGAACATATATCGCTAAGGAGCAAAATATGATCAAGTATCTGGAAAAGGTAAAATCTTTAGTGAGTGGCTTTGCTAGTTTCTCAATAAGCCAGGTCCCGAGAAGGCAAAACAAAAAAGAGGATGCACTGAGCAAAATTGCATCAACCAGTATTGCACATTTGTCAAAACAAGTCCTGGTCGAGGTACTTCAAGAAAAGTCCATCCAAGAGAAAGAGGTGGCGGCCGTGGTCAAGGAAGAAGGCCCAACCTGGATAACACCCATAACAGAGTACCTGAAAGATGGGGTCCTCCCGGACGACAAGAAGGAGGCTAGTAAACTCCGCATCAAAGCCAGATAATATGAGCTGATGAACGGAATCCTGTATAGACGCTCGTTTTTATGGCCGTGGCTTAGGTGTGTCGGTCCGCTCCAGGCGGACTATGTGATTAGAGAAATACATGAAGAGTCGTGCAGCATGCACGCTGGACCGCAATCCGTGGTCGCCAAAGCCATGCGGTCCGGATATTATTGGCCAACCATGCACAGGGATGCACGGGATATGATACTCAAGTGCAAAGATTGGCAAGTACATAAGCCCGTGCCAAGAAACCCTCAGAAACCGCTGACTCTAATCACGTCCCCATGGCCATTTTACAAATGGGGAATCGACATAGCGGGCCCCTTTCCGGAAGGACCTGGGAAGGTCAAATTCTTGATAGTTGCCATGGATTACTTTACAAAATGGATAGAAGAAAAGGCGGTGGCAACCATCAGTGGCGGTCAAGTAAAAAAGTTTGTCTAGGACAATATAGTATGTCGCTTTGGGCTTCTGGGAGAGATAGTTTCGGACAACGGTAAGCAATTCAGCGACAACTCGTTCAAAGATTGGTGCGAGAAGTTAAATATCACACAGCGCTTCGCCTCGGTGAAGCATCCGCAGTCCAATGGGCTTGTAGAAAGAGCGAATAGAAGCCTAGGAGAAGGAATCAAAGCTCGCCTGGGCGAAGAAAACACAAATTGGATAGAGGAAATCCCTCACGTCCTTTCGGCTCACCGTACAATGATCAAGTCAAGCAATGGGGACACACCCTTCTCTTTGACTTACGCCACGGAAGTCGTCATACCCACGGAAATCAGAATGCCAACATACAGAACCGCGGCAGTAGATATAGTGCGTAATGATGATGAAATCAGGCTAAATTTGGAGCTGTTGGAAGAAAGACGTGAACGAGCAGCAATCCGTGAAGCTAAAGCGAAGTCAAAAATGATGAGGTATTACAATGCCAAGGTTCGCGGTGTTACTTTCAAGCCCAGGGACTATGTCTATCGTAGTAATGAGGCAAGAAGTATTATCTTTCAGCCACGACTCACGCATGGATTGGGTTCGTGACTAGGATCTTTAATAAAATAATCCATGTATTTTCCCTTTCTATTTTTTCTAGGATATGAATAAAACTCCGCTGGGTCTAGCTAACCCCGCCTCTTTTTTATGAAAACATTGGTTTAAAGTAAATCTTGTTTTATTTCTTGTCATTCATATTATTGTCGCAAACACAATATTGTGGTTATCTCTGGATATTCATAGGATAAGTACCCTTATAAATTGCTTGCCACGTAAGAGGGTTGCAACCCCTGCGGCCACGGATTCCGTTTTCCTAATTTACATGTGCCTAAGACGTTAGATGCACAAGAAAAGACTCCCATGGAGCATATAAGCCACTATACGTGCAATCACAATATATATATATATATATATATATATATATAAAGTGTTGGTAAATTACAACTATTGTTAATCACGGACATCCGTGTACATATTACATACCAAAAAAGAAAACAAAATTGTCTAAAGTACCACAGGCGGTACTATGGCAAATCTAAGGTAAACAAAGCTGGTAAGGACTTAGACCTAAGAAGCCGTGGAGATTCCTCGTCTTCGGTCTGAGTAGCAGCATCCGCTAGCAAGATTTGTAAGCCTTGAGGAGCTACGGTGGGTACCGACACCGGAATGCCATCAGACCTAGCATGGTGGGCTGAGCCGACCCCATGGGTACGACATACCACCCTGCTTTTCTTCTTCTTCTCGGCACGGCTTATGTTTGCCGCAATGGCGTCTTCCAGGAGAATTTCATCTTTACAAGCCCAAGGGTTCCTGGGGTTACGTACATCCGGATACATGGGAATCTTGAGCTGGGAAGAGCTTGGGCGGAGGTCAGGGATAGACTGAGGAGCATCCTCACCAGTGTCGCTATCTAAATATAAGGAGGCCATGATGACATCTAGAGGTGCATCCTTCAATTGCTCCAACTCGTCGATTAAAGGATAGTTCAAGTATTTCAAATTATGGAGGGAAGCGACGTATTTATTGTCGGCCTTAGGGTCGTACGCCTCCACGGATGTCAACTCCAAACCAGCTTTCCCATGCTCCACGCCATATTTCAACCCTTCACTCATACCCTTGGCTATCCCCGCGGACACAACATTGGCAAAAGCTTGCCTTAATTCCGTGGACTCGGCACATTTCATGACAGCTAGGCGCAATTCATGCCCAATTACCCACCGACGACCGGCAATTACTGTCAACATGTGCGGGTACAGCTCCTCATCAAAATCAACGCTCAGTGCGTCCAACCGTGCATCCATTTTTGCTTATCGAGCATTCACCCGCTCATCCTCATGCTTCTTGAACTCCTCAAACGCAGCCATGATCCTTTTTTCTCCTATTACTTGAGCTTGTAGCACGGATACCTGCTGGGATAATTGGGCATTACCAACTTCAAGGCCCGAAAAGCGCATTCGAAGATCCTCTAGTTCCTTAGTCACTTCCGAGTTCTTAACTTCAGCGGCTTTTTTCATATTAATCTCAGCTTCAAGTTGAGCCTCTGAATCTTTTATATGTTTCTCCCTAGTTGCTATCCTCTGGTCACAGCGTGCTACCTGGGCCACAGATTTCTTTAAAAGTTTCGCCTCATGCTCGAATATCAACCTCAGCTGGGAGCCCAAAGCCACTTGCCTCGCCAGGTTTATGTTGTATTGACTCAAAAATTCATCATTGGGCAAGTGACGCAGCTCTGAGAAATACCCCGGTGGCGCTATGTGATCCACCACATCCTGGCAGGCCTCGAGGGTGTCTAGGCGGTAGTTATTTGGCACGCCCCACCCCGGTTGGTAGATGCTTCCTGGGGACCCAGTTATAGGAGGAGAAAGTGTAGATCTCTCGGAGTCTTGGTTTCCCGCGACTCCTTTCTCCTTGGAAGACCTGCATCCACAGAACGATGAAATTAGGTTGTCAGCATAACTGTACTTGAAAATAATAATAATGTCAAAAACGCAACTACTGAGTGAGGATCAAGGTGCAAGTTACTTACTGTGTGACATCTTGCTAGGACCGCGGTTTAGCATACGACAGCGGATCTAGGTCGTTGACAATTTGCGTCGCGACGGGAGGCTCCTATGTCTCTTGAGCATGGATGACAAGCTTTGTGTCTACACTCATCTCCGCCAGCGATTTTCCCCTGCGGGCGCTGTGCTCAACACGGGCGGCATCATGGTCTTTCCTTAACACCTTGGCTGGGGCTTTGGACCCTTCCTCACCCGCATCTCTCTGTCGATGTCTCTTCCTAATGGTCGGCCCCATGGAAATTACTTCTTTTTCAAGATTGGGTTCCACAGTAGCCTCCGTGGCCCCTGCATCATCTGTCACGGGGATCTCTTGTTCTGCCGCGGCCGGACCATGAACCCCAGCGTCAACACCCTTTTATAATGGCGGGGGTACATCCTTATTTGAAAAGTCCAGCGGGGACCTCTCCACGGTGGAGGGTGTCCCCGAAGATGTGGAGAGCTCAGTCGCATCCACCATTTAGATCACGCGGCTCGTGGTGGCTGTCAGTAGTGGCACCTCATGAGCAGTTCATTGCCGGGTCCCAGTCTTGACCTTGGTGGGGTTTGGGGCTTTGATAAGATTAAACAAATCCATTTCTGCAAAACATACAGGTAAATGTTAGCGTATATGGACGTTTATATATGTGGGAGACAAGAAAAATAATTCAACACCCACCCTGGTCATTATCATTTAGAAATATGGGGTACTCGTCATCGTGTAAGAAGAAGTTCCAGCTTAACCCCACTAGACATAAAAGCTCCTCCGGTTGTTTTTGGAATGGGGTACGGTGCGAGTCAAGTGTCGCCACATCCACCACGGAGTAAGTATTGGCCTGTGGCTTATCATCTTTTGTAGCAGCCGTGCGCCAGGCCACAACGGTGGGGAACACCTTTTCGTCCACCCAGAAGAAGCGGTTGTTCCAATTTTTTAAGGAATCGAGTGGTTTAGTATAGCATTGTGGGGTATTTTTTCCTGGTCTCTTGCTAAAAGACATCCACCCCGAATTGTACGACGGCACGTAGAAGACACGGAATAGGTTCACGGTGGGAATTATATTTAGTACACGGCAGTTAATCTCGAAATGGCTAACTTTCGCTGCACCTATCACCGATAGTTGCGAAAGGTGAATTTGGTAGTATCCGAGGATGTCGAAGAGAAATTGCGAGATGGGGATGCGAAAGTTTGCAAACTCAAATTTTTTTGTGTAAACGCCTATCTTGCCCTCTGGGAAATCAACGATGTGATCCCCGGGACCAGGCAGCTCGGGGTGCAAGTTTTCCGGTATGAAGTATTCTGATGAAAACTCTAAAAGATACTCTTGAGATATGGTTGACACAGCGTCCTCGAGTTGTATGGTGTCCCTACCCATTTTTCCCTAGTTTGCTATAAAGGCGTGGGGTACTAACCTGTGATAACGAGAATCCGAGGATTTAAGAGCTTGTGCGGCTGTGTGTGCGAAAATGGCGGAATTATTAGATAACTGTGGAAGATTCAACAGTGATTGCTTGACCTATTTATACTGCAGCCTCGATATTCGTGCCTATTTGGATGATTGACGCGTGTCACCTACTTTTTTTGACAGGTTGGGATTTGGGGAAGTTCAAACAACTCTGGGCCCACACGTCCCATCCTTTGTCAGTTATCCATGTTTTTTGATATAGTGTCCTAATTTTTGGAGAGCGGTCCGTATGACGGTTACGATAAGGCGCGTTCTGTTCACCTTTAGTCTAGTAGTCGCGACCTCTTGGCCACGACCACGCCTACTAGACTGGGGGGACATGATAACGTATAGTATAGACCGGGCACGACCCCATACTTTATGGGCTTAACTTGTGTCGCGATCACGGGTCACGGACCCGCTAATGTGTCATGATCGCGGTTATGGACACTTGTCCGGAACACGGCTTTCATGGCATGGTCTCCAACGGCTGTATTCTGCATACAACTGATTTATGCGCTATTTCAGGGACGGATAACCCTAAATTAAGTAGGGGATGTATTATGTTAGTTTAAATAGGTCAAGATAATGTCAAATCCTGGTTTTATCAAATAAGGATTAGGCCGAATTATGGGGAAACCCTAATGAGTAAGGGACCTATAAATGGATCGACAATCATCACCAATGAGGTATGACCTAAAACCCTAATCATACTTAATTACTCTCCAAAAACTATATACTTACTCTCACGTCGGAGGCTAATCGTGGGATCCGCTCCCACGATAAGATTAACGCGTGTTCTTTATTCCTTGTGCAGGAGTCCTCAATGAAATTCACTTGGTGTAAGAATAAGGTTCCTCAGCCCGAATAACTACCTATTCAGGCCAAATCAGATCCAGCCTAACTTTTGCATCAACACTCTATACTCTAGATGATACCTTACATGGATGTTGGCCTCTTGATTTTGCTGTGAGGATGTGCTACAGTTGAATCATTAAGCTGCCTTCATGTAGGAAATGTAGTCTAGGTATTTGGGCTTAACAGATATGAGACCTTTAAAATGTTAAACTTTAATTCATTCTACTCTGGAATTGGCTTGTTAGTTATGGACATTTTTGAAGGAAATGTAGTATCTGTTAGTGATAGTGTAAAGAATTGGATGTTTCCATTGAATGTAAACTATTTTGTTTGTAATATCTCATGGGCACGTCCATGTATTTCATTGTTTGATACTTTGTAATATCTCATCATTGTTTTGATGTTTAATATATTCTTTACACTTTTCAAAAAAAAAATTGCTTGGTATAAATAGATGAGATTTTCCGTGGTTGATCGAGGAGCTAGGGGTGAGTCTTTTGGCTTAGATGTGCGGGTCTAACCCATGTATCCCGACCATTTCCGACTCTTTCTTAAAACTTGTATGTGGATTGGTTGAGCTATATTCCCAATCTTTTTCTTCATTTTGAATTCCTTTTCGTAGAGATATTATTACAGAGAGATGGATTTGCCACAGTTTAGATTTGTGACTTGTAATTAGTTTTTTTGTAAGGTCGGAATCAGTAATGGGATACCTCGCTTAGTCCGCGTACATGTGAGTAAAAGACTCACACTCCATGGGTAATCTGAACAAGTCCGGGAAACCTCGTCAATTTTTGTAATTATTTGTTGTAGTTTTTACATATTTGTAATACAACCTTTAGTCTTTTCAAGAGAAAAATTAAGAAGTCGTTCTATTGTACGTTTATTATTGATGTAAAGGAGTTAAATGACTGTTTGGTTGTGCTGTTATGTGCAATTGGTGTAATATGTTTTGCTGTTTTCCTAGTCATTTGATGACATGTTGGTTTGTTATCATTTGGGTCTTCTTTAGTCTTTTGGCCCTTTAGAAATTTAATGTTTTAATGTGTTGTTATCATATATATGCTGGTTCTTTGTATGTGAGTCGTGTTCTTTTTGGTGTCTAAATTTTAAGACACTGTTGCTGAATTTTTGGGCGTTGCTTTGGTCAATAAAAAATTTTGTTAACAGGATGAAATCCATTACAAAACTGTTCGGTCCATTAAATAATGTTGGATGAAATATAATTCCTAACATATATTGGATGAAATGCCTTAGTGAGCTAACAGGATGGTGCTGAATTTCAATAGACATCAATATGGTGTTAGTGTTATTATTTCGTCCCTTGATGTGTATGTTGGGTTTAATCTTGATTGGTTGTGTCTTTTCTAGTAGTATTAATATTTTAGCGTTAGTTTTTAATTAGTCAATTGAATAATGGGTGTATGACCGAGTTATATGGAGGTCATGGGGTGTGCTATTCTCTAGGAGTAGTGGATAGTGGTTAGATGGTTTTTCTCTATTTCTGTTGGGTCTTGTAGGCTATATATAGCCCTTTGCTTTTGAGTTAATGTAGTACATTTTTCCCTTCACAGAAAGTCTAGTATTTTACTTTTCTCAGTCACATAAATATTAGAAAGGGGTCCTGGTATCTTCATTTGGTATCAGAGCTGAGGTTCGACTATAGAACAGCGAAGACTGCTAGAGACCGTCGCCGGAAAAGCATAGCACCGGCGTGACAGCAGCAAATGACCGGCAGTAAAGAAGCAGTGAGACCGAGACCAAAGGAGACAACCGTGACCGGTGGGTTGTCTGAGAAAGAAAGTCAGACCGAAGCTTCAACTGCAGAAGACCAAAGGAGAAGGAGACTGTCGAATACAAGGACCGAAGATTCACAGTAAGACCGAATAAAGAGAGAAGAATGACAAAGGCATCAAAAGAAATTATGGTTCGTGAGCAAGGTACTACTGTACCGTTTCAATGTCCTGGATTAACTGAGACTAATTATACCACTTGGTCTATTATGATTGAAACTGTGTTAAGGGCATATGGACATTGGGATGCTATAACAGAAGAGGAGGTTGACGAGAAGAAAAACTATACCACGAAAGGTATAATTTTCCAAACCTTGCCGGAGAATGTTCTTTTGCAGGTTGCTAAATACAAGAGTGCAAAAGATGTTTGGGAATCAATCAAGGTTCGATATATAGGAGCCGAACGGGTGCAAAAGGCAAGTTTGCAAACTTTAAGAAACGAATTGGAGATGCTAAAGATGAATGACAATGAATCAATCAATGACTTTGCGGGCAAGATAAGTGGTATTGTTGCCAAGTTCAAAAGTCTTGGTTCATCCCTTGAAGAGGAGGTGATTGTAAGAAAGTTTCTCAATTCGGTTACAAAGAAGTACTTGTCGATTATAGCTCCCATTAAATAATATTCCGATCTTGAAAGTATGCCATTTGAGGAAGCGGTTGGAAGGGTTAAAGCTTATGAAGAAAGGCTTTAAAGTCTTGAAGCAAAGGATGAAGATCAAGCTCAGCTTATGATGGCAAGCGAACAAAAGCATAAGGAAATAGTGGACGCGGAAGAGGACGTAGAAGGAACTCAGAGAGAGGTGGAAGGGGCCGAGGAAGAGGAAGAGGTCGTGGTGACAAAAGTGGAATTCGGTGCTATGATTGTGGAGAGTTTGGGCACTTTAGCTATGAGTGCACAAAGTGGAAAGACAAAGACGAAGCCAACTTGATCCAAGATGAAGAACCGGCGTTGCTTTGAAGATTCAAGATTAAGGGGGTGAATGTTGGCTTTAATCTTGAATGAATAAGTATTTTAGTATTAAAGTATTTTAGTTAATTTAGTATTTGAATTGAATAAATGGTAAAAAGTCATGTGATAGAACTAGTCTAGGATTGGACCGAGTATTAAGGATAGTAGTGGTCAGTTACAACCATGACCAGTAGGTAGTGTGTTCCTTGTTTTAAGGTTTATCACGTTTCTTTGTAAGGCTATATATAGCCCTTTGCTTTTAGTTAATGAAGTAGCTCCTTTTCATTCACAAAAGTCTCCTTTTACTTATATCATCTAAACTACAGTCACATATATATAATAGAAAGAGGGGCCTCAACCTTCATTTGGTATCTAGAGCTAGGATTGGGCCCATATAGGAGAAAAAGTAGCATGTTCATGTGAATTGCAGAAGGAAGCTCAGACCGAGAAGACCGAGACCGAGAAAGTTCAGACCGAGACCGAAGGAGGCAACCAAGAACGAGACCGTGACCGCGTGTTGCCTGAGAAAGAAAGTAAGACCGAAGACGGTAGACCAAAGACCGCACACCGAAAAGACCGAAGACCGAAGGAGAAAGATATTGAATCAAAGGACCGAAGATTCACAGAAAGACCGAGCAAAGTTTTATCACAAAGAGAGAAGAATGAAAGGTAAAAGTGACTCTTGTCACAGACGGATGAAGTTATTCTTTTGTGCATTCATTATTTCGAGCAGAGGTTACCGGATTTTTGGGTGAAATTTGTATCGTATCTTGGCAGGGGCACCATGGACTATGTTTGCAGCCATGGGGGTTCAGTATCATTTATTCGGTTCCTATTTGCACATATGAGCTTACAAATTTTTACCACTCGACTAAATGAGGCTATTTTAGTAGGGCTTTGACTTGTTTTGATTCAAAATTCTTTCATGCCTATGATTTTCATTTTCCAGAGATGTTGTTATATATAATTGTCCTTTATTATTATTAAAGTAAGCTGCAAGATCATCATCTGGTTTGTCCTATTTGGCAATAATTATTTCCCCCACCCCCCCCATGCCGATACATCCTATGAGAAAACGTCTAACACATTACACGCTATGGTTTTCGAGTAAATGCAAATATCATCTTTGTGGTTTTGGTGAAGGGTTGTGGAATGTCAAGTGTAGTCATGTGTTATGAGGCTGTGATGATAGAATTTGAATGTGTTGGGTAAAGTTGAGATGGTCCACATTTGGCAAATGAGTAAATTTGCAGCTATGGCTGATTTATCTTCTTTGTTCGATTGTTTTTACATATCTGATGGTGGTCGTAGGGTGGCGAGATCGTTTGGTTTCGCAGCCAGGGCTGACGTCATCATTGGTTTATGTCTGAGTAAAGGCGAATCTGAGCCTTTTTTTTATTTTGGATTGACTGGTTCAGTTCGGTTTGTCGGTTTGGGAATCAGTATAAGTGTCTTTTATAATGCATTAATACCTCCTAAATCTTTTTTGAGGCTATATACGTCATGGCAGGGCAATAGTATATCTATCTGGATGGTTATGTGAAACTAACAACACTTGGTTATTCACATAGCAATTGAATGATTCATAAATATATTTGCAGCCATGTTGGATTGATAGTCTTAAAAATGGTCAAAAATCCTTCATTATAAATCAACCGTGCTTCGGCTTCGATCCTCATTCCAAACACTTAATATCACACATTAACAATTGAGGGAGGTTGTTGATGATGATGATGGTTTTGTTACTGAATTTAAAACAGAAGCAAATCATAACTCTGTGCCCTACATTGCGTTTTGTTATAGTTGATGATCTCTGAAATTTCAAAAAGCATAAACAGTTTCAATTAGCAAATCATAACTCTAAAATTTCGAAAAGCAAAATGGAATAAAGATATGTGCTGAAAAATCAATAGATATGTGGTAGGTAGACAAGACCATCAAATAATTTCACCTGAAATCACGATGATCAACCCGTGATCATACTATATAATAATGTCTATAAATAGACTAGCCTGGTTGTAGTAGTACCTCACAACATCATAAACAAACACTTGTCTAGCAATACTGCCATAAAAGATTGACCATGAACAATATGTATGCATTGGTGTTGTTTCTCGTTGTTATCATGAGTACGAGCTCAATTTTGAGTGTTTCCTCGAATAATGATGGCTATTAATAGATTTTCATGGTTATGGACAATCCAACGAGCATGCATCATGCGAGAATGGGCATGAGTAAGGTACGTACGTTACATGCATTGTAATGTTAGTTGCGTAAATGTTCACTACACTGGTGTGCTTAAGAGGTTGTGATGATAGAACTTTAATACGTCTGAATGGATTCGAGCAACGTTAAGCTTATCTGCATCTTTGCGGGGCAAAATGTTCAATTTGCAGCCATGGCAGACAATTCTTGTTTTCTCGATTGTTTTATGTATCTGAGCCTTATTTGCATTACAATTTGTACTTTGGAATGATTTGTGTATGATAGATTTATTTGGGTTGTGTTTTATCCTTACGGGGCTATATGACCAGTGAAAAACTTTTGGATATTGGTTAAAGTGTCTTTCATAATGCATTAATACCTCCTAAATCATTTTTTGAGGGTACTTGAGTCATGGCAGGGCAATAGTACATCTATCTGGATAGTTATGCGAAAGTAACAGCACTTGATTATTCACATAGCAACCGAATGATTCATAGATATATATGAATGATCATAGATATATATGCAGCCATGTCGGATTGATACTTAAAATGGTCAAACGCCCTTCATTCTAAATCAAAAGTGTTTCGGTTTCGATCCTCATTCCAAAAACTTTACAAAGAATCTATAAGTTTTAGCAATTGCATGGTTATGTAAAAGATTCTATCTTTTCTTTTGCATTACAGCCGTTACGTTGGCAGCCATGCCGTAGTCTGATCTTCGTTGTTTGATCCCATAATATTGGATATGTAAATATCTAGCTTTTATTAAGATAAAGAGTGTCGGGTTTTAACAAACTAGGTAACCAGTTTAACTACGAATACGCAGCGGAATGGATCTAGTTTTAGAACATAGATTAACACGTAAAAGTAAATAATTACTTACCTCTTGATCTTGAACTTGAAAACGAGTTAGCGGTTACATTACCGCCTCTATGGTTGCTCACACAAACACGTCAACCAAGTATGCCCAGATTGCTATTCTAGATCTTCACATACCAAACACCACGTGTTAAACCGATTACCAAATGCACCAATTGAGCTTCTTGCAATCGAAAACCAATTAAACCCTAATTAGGGTTTCCATCGAAAATCCCTAATAACTTAAAATCGGTTTAGAGTTTATTAAACCAAACCAAAAAACCCTTGAGTGGATTTTTAGCTCATCGTCAAGCTAGGAAGATTATCAAACAAACACCTCGTGTTTTATCTTGAATCGCCAACAAGGAGAACAAGTGAAACCGAAAACCTAAAAAGGTTTTGGATCGAAATCGGTAGGGAGGAAAACCGAAAATCCCTAAATGGGGTATTTAGGGTTTCGGATAGGGTTTTGGGATAAGAGGGAAGCACCGAAAACTTATCAAGTGATTTTGGGATTTATTAAATGAAGAATGAGGTGTAGGGGTTGTGTTTATATAGGCACAAGCCCAACACTAATTCTTGTACAACAAGGAAACCATTGTTTCCTTTTCCCCTTCCTTTAACCCCATAACCGAACAAACACCTCCTTCTAGAGCCTTTGGTGAGTTCGGCCAAACATTGGCTCCCTTGGGGTTCGGGTTTTGTCCAGTTTAGTCATTGGTTTATACTTTAAAAGTTCGTTAAGTTAGTTATACAAGTAACGGTAACTAACGACTATTTAAATTACATTTCGTGAAGTAAAAACATACTCTCCGTATTCTAACGTGTGTGCCCCCAATATGCTCACGTATTTCTAATGTATTTAACGAGGATCCAACTACCATTTTCCAACAATGCGACCCTCAGTCATCATTAAAAGCTTGACCTCCCCATCCGCAACATTTCTCTCCCTTATTAATACCTTGGTGGGATCATAATGACGGATGAATAAAAACAAATCCATCTTTGCAAATTGTAAAAGAAAATAATCAAGTATAATCAAAGCACAATAAGACCTGAAATATAAAGCAAAGTATACCCACCCTTAGTGCCATCCTAAAACATCGGATATCAGTTCTCATCTAGCTTATAATAACGGCTTATACCAACCCATCATAAGAATGGTTCTGGAAATTTCCGTAAGGGGGCGGTATGGGTACGTAGGAAGTCAAACGCTTCTGTGTCATATTGAGAAATCTTGGGAGGGGGGTATTTATTTAAAATCTTGATTTTCAAAGACACAGAAAGAGGGAAGGCCGTGGAGTCAACCCAGAAAAAGTGGTCGTTCCAGTTCTTTACGGAATCCAACGGCTTGCTGTAGCAAACAGGAGCCGCGTCGGAACGCTTGACGAACGACATCCACCCTTTATTGTAGGAACTGGTATAGAACATACGGAAGCAATTAACAGAGGGTTGAAAGCCGTGGACGCGACATAAGATCTCAAAATGAGAAATTTAGCCGCCCCGAACACAGACAGTTGAGAAAGATGAATGCAAAAATGGCCAAGAACATCCACAAGGAACTGAGACAAAGGGATCCGATAGTTGGCAAAATCAAAAAACCGAGTATACACACCAATCTTGCCATCCGAACTTTGTAAAATATTTTGATTCGGGCCAGGTAAGGTTGGATGAACACAAGCAGGTATATGGTACTTAGTACATAATGCATCTAATGCCTTTTGAGTTAATTTGGATTCAATATCACGAATGGTACTCATCGTAATGTATAATAAAAGAAAGAAGACCTAACCCGGTAGCCTAAAAGATCAGAAAGTTGCAAAAAGCATAGAAAATGATTGAAAAGCTCGAAGAACTGTAACAATGGCAGAAATGGAGATAAATCGAAAAAGAAAACAGTGAAAAAGGAAGGGAATATTTATACCCTTGGTGTATTTAATCCAAGCAACATCCGGATGATGACACGTGCAACCCACTAACGCGATCAACGAATAGGAAGAAACATGATGACAGTTGGATAACTGTCATTAACTCAAATCACTCAGGAAAATGAAAGGTCGGGGTAAGTACACATCGTCCAAAACCTACCAACCAGTTAAGGAAAATTCGCGGAGAAGCAAGATGGCCACGGACAACAGAAGGCCGCGACACTAAAGAACCTAAGTCTAGTAACGATCACCGCACGCAGAACACAATCCGTAGGCAATGACATACTAGACTGGGGGGACTTGATGATGTATAATAGGCATACCAGGCCTCTAGGCCTGGGCCGTATTCTCACAATGGGCTCTGGGCCCAGCCAAACAAATAAGCGGACCAAAAACTAAGCCCAGTGCCACACTAGCCACATCCCGGATGTTATAAAATGAACGCGGACCGGCTTCAAGCTGTTTCGGCAAACCACCTACGGAAGGTAATCCGCGTTCGCAGACACGATAGTAACGGAACCTTGCCCGGCAAGGGTCCCACTCCGGTCACTAATGAAATAAGCGAAATACTAGGAAAACCTAGTATTTCACTCACCTATAAATATGAGGTTATTTTTATTTGTTATGCTTTATTATTTGTTCTTGGCATATAGTTATTTAATTATCTTTTTGATTATTATTATATGATCCTTATCGTCCTGTTGCGACTTTATTAATTTATATAGTGCACTTTGAAATCCTTGCATTCCTGTCTAAGTATTAATATGAGGTTGAGTGTTCACTAGGGTTTAAGTAACCCTTTTAACCCTTGGGTGCACGATTGACTGTAGGGTGACCAATACTTGTAGTTGTTCGACCTATACCCATGACGCGAGCCCTTAACATTTAATTCCTGGTTAGGAGTGCAAGCTTATAGGATACCACCTGTTAGAGTAAAGCGTATCTCATAAGTTAAATGGAAATCTTATTAACTATAGACTGATAATGGGTTAATTCTCCCTACGAGTCCATTCTACTCAGTAGACATAGGTTAGGTTTCAAATGAAAAATTGGACCTAATGATTCTAGACCCCATATAAGGTTGCGATGAGACATTGCACATGAGATCATAATTAAATGTGTTCATCCTTCCTAGTTGTCTGCCACTATACTATTTCCCTTTTTGACAGCAAGGCTTGCCACCAAATAATCCTTCAATAATCTCAAAACTCAAACACGCTTTCTTTCCTGCTTTCTTAGGTAGAATAATAAAACCAATTAGACAATTAGAGACACAAACCGTTCTTGGGTCGACACCCGTACTTACCAATTACTACACTATACCCGATAGGGTACACTGCTCTTTAGTGCGTAGGAACAGTCTAGGTAATTATAGTTTTATAAATGTAAAACCTGACCTAGTTTTTATTAAAAGAAATTACGCATCAAGTTTTTAGCGTCGTTGCCGAGGAACATTTTTTGTAGTTTTTGATTATTTAATTGTTGTGTTTGTATGTTTATGTGTGCTTGACCTTCTATTCTTCTCATATTTATGAGTGCTTGTTTGTATGAAATAAATAAATGAATAATTAGTCTCAGACTTGGTTATGGCGTAACTTGGTAGTGCTTGTTGCGGCATATCTCTGAACTAGGTTTGGGATACCCAAATAGTTTGGGCATTGCTTGATCCTTTAAAAATATTTTCTAATGCCGCCTGTATCTAAATATTAAGCGTGCCAACCTTGATGTTTGTATTCATGTGGTATTCCTGAGTCAAGTATTTGCCATTAATGTGTACTCCTCTTCTTTTGCTCAGTTTTATTACACATTTAATGCACAGGGTTTGTTAGTGTGCATGTTGAGCAATTATGAACAGGTTGAGGAGATCTTGGTGTAAGAGCCAAGATGACAAGAAGATTGGACATGTGTGGAGATTTCCTAGTAGCCTGTGATGGAGGCTTGAGTCTAACTTAAAAACTCATTTAAAAATAACATCGAATTCATAAGCATATATATTCACAAGTCATAGCAAAATCATCCAAATATTAAATCATGTTTCACATATGAGAACAAAGTACAAAAACCAATATTTCGACTGCAACAACCAGCAATCCCAAAACTAATAGTTTCATGATCAAACAACAACCAAATGCTACTAAGATAACTCGGAATATACCAAGTAACTTTTGTAAATCCGTAACATATCACCAAATGGAGTGTTTAGTAACAAGGTTTATGGTGGTGAACTTTAGAGAATTTGATGTGATTCCTCTAAGAATCAAAGTGGAAAGTGTTTAGATTCTAGAAATGAATGGTATGTGGTCTAGATATGGTGTTAGAACTCAGGAAATTCGTGGTGGAGAGTGGTGGTTCATGGTGGTGAGAAGGGGTGTTTGGATCATCGGATCCTAAGATCCTCACCATTCCTTCCTCCTCTCCAAAGTGATTTAGAGGTTGTGTGTGTTAGAGATGTGTTGTGTGTGTTTCCCTAGACTTTTGTGGGGTATTTATAAGGTAAAATTTGTTTAGGGACCAAGCAAAGGATGAATGTGGTCAATTTTGAGGCTAAATTCATGTTTTTAATGCATCAGACTGGAAGTGCGGCGCACATTTTATTTTGTGCGCTGTACTTGGGATTTTGTGAAAAGTGCGCCGCATATTTTTGGAAGTGGGCATACTTGGGGCGTTTTCAACAATTGGCCTTTTTCAAAGTTGTAGATAATTGAATTCTCTTCGCGTGGCTGCAAGAATTGCGTCAAACGGAGTTTTAATGACCGATGGTTATGACGCCAAGAACAGTGAACATAGTGTCGAGAGCATTCACCAGAGTATTGTCTTCGTTTAAGTCTTCAAATATTCTTGTATTCCTTACTTACCGTTTTCTACCGCCGACAGCTTCAATGAACCTACAATAGCAAATATACTCGATTAATTATCGAAAGTTCTTATAAGTAACCAATATGTATACATAAAATCACAGATAACGCATATAAATATGTATAATTTAAACGTTATCACCCTTCCTGCAAATCTTTAAATGTTTCAAATTTTTACAAAACCATGTATTTGATAAATGAACTATATGGGTATATCACAAAAAATCCACAGACTCACTCATACCACTTAGGGCCCCAGATAATACAAAGTCTTGATGCATATGCTAACTGCAACCGTGAATCCTACGAAAGTGAATATTAATTTGTACATTTTGTATATTTCGTGCTATGTTCTTTTTATCCAGGTTTATCCGTTATGGTATTAGTCGTTCTGCAGCTATACATGTTGAGCAAGACGCTAATAAAGCTGCAAGGAAGCATCCCAAACAATCCTAGTTGAACAATATACATTGTTGATAAGTTGCATGTGATGGTGGCAGTCTTGCTCGAGGCAGCAGACTTGGAGCAAGGCTTAAGCATCTTTCTCATCATCTTACCGAGCAAAATCAGAGGAGTAATCCGTCCATTTCTTACAGACCCTCTATTTCATTTTATCTAATTAAGTTTTAACACAATGGGGGGAAGGGATTAGAATAAACACGCGCATTTGATTTTATACCTTGCCTTTCTTTTTTCTAATTTTGCTAAAAAAAAATGTTTCATTAATAAATTTTTTGACAAGTTTTTTCATACTTAACTAGTTAAAACTATTTACTTGAGCTCACACTCTACCATATAATTAAGATCGTTGTAGGAAATAACCTTATCCGTATTCCCATTATACAAACCCATAAAAATGAGTGTGGCAAGAAGCTGTAGTAAACTTTAGAACTTACAGACCCGTAAATCTTTTTGAGACCAAACCAAAATAAGCATTACAACCCTATAATTTGAAGTAGATATGATAAAATGGCCAAATTTTAGATTAACTCCAAATAGCCTATATATGATTTTATTATATTGACTTCTTCAACACAATTATCAATCCCCCTGTTAACAACCCTTTGTTGCACTCATCACTAGTGCAAATACCCCTAGTACACCCTGTTTGAGCCATTCCTTGTGTAAAGCCCCTTTATAAGTAATTTTGTTACATCCTTTTTTCCTTGCCTACCCTGTAAGTTTGTCTTTAGTCCATGATCGAGGATTTGCTGGTTAATTTGTATCAAACTGTGAAAGTCGCGGGTTATGTAAGGTAATAAAGAAAGAAAAGATGTTTTAAAAAGATAGTTGATCTCGAGTGAGGGGATATTCATGTATATACGTGTCTGTATTGTAATTTCTGTTTCATTGCATCCTTGTATTGCATTAAAAAAACACAAAATAGAATAAAGAGCATGCAAGCAAGTGTTTTACAGCTAATCATCATGATAAATCAGCTTATATATCATATTGTGGTAGTATTCCCGCCTTGTCTAGATGGCGATGATTTGTCTTTTTCGTCCTTATATACGGGTAGTTCTTATAAACCCGTGACATTTCTATCTCTCTTTTCTATTTTAAGTCTATTTGTACAATGTGGGCATTGTACATCTCAAGTGGGGGGAATGGAGATAGAAATGAGTTATTTGGTTAAATTATGTGCGGATTTTACCCAAAAAATTTTTAAAAAATTAGCACATAATCTTTTGTTCATTAATGATGAAGGCCGAGTTAATGCATCTTTCTTGCCTAGTTTATGGAGATTATGAGGCATTACACTACATTTCATACGCATTAACTCGTGTAGTTTGAAGACCCCTTAACTCTTGACCCTCGTTTTTGCCTTATGGGATTTAAATGCGACCAATGACGGGGAGATTGTGGACTTAGGAAATCTTTTGTTCATTAATGATGAAGGCCGAGTTAATGCATCTTTCTTGCCTAGTTTATGGAGATTATGAGGCATTAAACTACATTTCATACGTATTAACTCGTGTAGTTTGAAGACCCCTTAACTCTTGACCCTCGTTTTTGCCTTATGGGATTTAAATGCGACCAGTGACGGGGAGATTATGGACTTAGGAAACTACTTGTTTTGTGTTTTTATTTAACAACAATTAAATGTGCATCCCATGTATTTATCCTACCCTATATCATTCTTAATCCTAACCTTTAGCTTATTCGAGTTAAG
>BQNB010132789.1:0-18569 GCA_026074375.1 Tanacetum coccineum
TCAGATTAGCTTCCGTTGCTATATGTCAAAAATAGGGGTGTTATAGATTGGTATCAAGAGCCACAGTTATAGAGAACAAGGTTGAAACCTTAACTATAACTACTTTTCTTTTTTCCATCCAAGAAAGTCCTTCGTGCTACTATATCTCCGAAATAGTATGTAAAGATACATAACTACTGTACTATTATATAAATAACTTATGTTATTTACCATTGGGTTGTTAACAGAGTGATGTCTTCTCCCAACCATCCTACTTCCAATATTGAGGATACCTTTTCCTCAAACTTTCCAAACTAGAGGACTATATCTCGGCTTCCCCGAACTATGTCCCAGCTTCACCAGGAAAAAATTATTCTAGCTCTTCAAAGAACTCATTTGGTGTAGTTTCAATAGTTTCACCAACTCTTTCACTTTTTCATGATGACCCCTTTATGAAGGTCATGCATGCATACTATGCTAAAGAATCCTCAAGAATTCTTTCTTCCTGAGGAATTATTGTCACCTAAGAAACAAGGCCATAACCAATCATTCTCCTCTACTTCTACCCTACCTCAAGAATTTTAGATGAGAGAAAGCTCTCATAAGACAAGTCTGGAATGTCACGAGGAGCAAATTGAGGAAATCCTGAATCACTTGGATGAACTCTCTCTCGACCGCAATGAGCACATAGAAGACAAATAGAAGGTCTTGGAAAAGGTCGGGTGATCATACAACAAGACTTTGACAATCTAGAAGCTGAACTCAAACAAGCTTGTGCTCAAATTACTAAACTTCAAAAGAAGCAAATGGGAAATAACCACAAGATTTCTCTGGCTCGCTTTAGGATTACTGATTTAGAATAAATCATCAAAGAAATCCAAGTCCGTCACCAAGCAGACAAGGAAAGTCTTCTGAATGCAATCTATGAACTCAAGAACAATCATGAAGGACCATCGGACTATTAGATTAGATCCTAGTTATAGCTTATATTAGAACCTAGCCACGGGATGTGTGGTATAAATAAAAACACTTGTCAAATCTTGACTATGTACAGTACAAAGGCAAGTTGTTCATGATATAATACAATGGAAATCCCGTTATACCTTGTTGTTTCATAATACCGATATATCCATCCTAAAACAGCTTCTATTATATCATCATCTTCGTCTTCATCGTTATGAATCATACCATGACTTCTAAATAAATCATAGATACTTATTTGATATGAATTATCTATGATTTCAATATCACCATTGTTAAAAATGCTTAAAGTTCAAAACTAAGCATTGCATTTTAAGACTTGTGATATCATTCTTATTTCGTGTTGTCTTATGTTGATAGAATGCCTCCTAAAAGGACGTCAACATCTGAAGCACCAGCTATGACTCAAGCTGCCATCAGAAAACTAGTTGCTGACAGTGTCACCACGGCTCTGGAAGCACAAGTTGCAACAATGGCAAGTACTAGTAATCCCAACAGGAACATCA
Organism: Tanacetum coccineum; assembly: GCA_026074375.1. Classification (NCBI taxonomy): domain Eukaryota; kingdom Viridiplantae; phylum Streptophyta; class Magnoliopsida; order Asterales; family Asteraceae; genus Tanacetum; species Tanacetum coccineum. The sequence continues at coordinate 1,467 of BQNB010132789.1, forward strand.
GACCTACTGGAACTCCTGTAGCAAAAACGGGAAACTATATAGAGCTTATTAGCTGTCAACCTTTCTACTTCAATGGTACGGAAGGAGTAGTTGGCCTCATCCGCTGGTTTGAATGGACCAAATTAGTATTTTCTCATAGCAAATGTACCGAGGAAAACAAAGTAACATTTGCTATTGGTACCCTGACTGATGATGTCCTATCCTGGTGGAATGCATACGCCTAACCTATTGGAGTAGATCAAGCCAATCAAATCACTTGGACTGAATTAAAGAGACTCTTAATAAATAAGTATTTTCCTCGAACTGAAGTCAGAAAGATGGAAGATGAACTTTACAATCTGACTGTAACGGGAAATGATCTTAAAACCTACGTTAGAAGATTCAAAGAATTAGCAGTCCTATGCCCAAACATGATACCAAACACTGAGAAACTCTTGGAAGCTTTCATCGGAGGATTACCTTGAAGTATTGAAGGAAATGTTACCGCCTCTAAACCTCAAACTTTAGAGGAAGCCATTAACATAGCCTAGAGGTTAATGGATTAGGTAACAAAATACACTCTGGTGCAAGTATCAAGTGATCACAAATGAAAGTTTGACGATAGAATAACTTTCAACAACAACAACTACCGCAACAATAATAACAACAACTATTGTAACACCAACACCAACAACCGTTACAATAATTACCAATTACAACAAAACAAAAGGCAAGAAGCTGTCAAAGCTTATGCTGCCACTCCTGCTGAGAACAATAGGTATGTCGGAAACCTCCCATTATGTATAAAATGTGATCTACATCACACCGAACCTTGTATTATTAAGTGTAATACTTGCAACAAGGTGGGTCATTTAACCAAAAACTGCCGAAACAAGAGGCCAGCCACTAGAAGTAATCAGCTACTAGTGACAGTTATTTGTCATGCCTGTGGAGAAAAAGGGCATTATACAAATCAGTGCTGAAAGACCAACATCAATACCAGGGAAGATCCTACATGCTAAGGGATAGAAATGCTCATTAAGACCCGAACATAGTCACGGGCATGTTTCTCTTAAACCAACATTTAGCTAGAGTATTATTTGATTCTGGAGCCGATAAGAGCTTCGTATCTATATCTCTTGCCTTTATGCTAAATATCCCGCCTATTACAATAGATACCTTTTACTATATCGAAATGGCTGACGGAAACCTAGTAAGCACAAACACCGTTATCCAGGGTTGTACCCTAACTTTGCTAAATCAATCTTTCAAAATTGATTTTATGCCGATTAAACTTGGTAGTTTTGACGTTGTTATCGGTATGGATTGGTTGTCCAAGTATCATGCCAAAATTCTCTTTGACGAGAAATTCGTTCACTTTCCTATCGACGGTGAAACTCTGATCATTCGAGGTGATCAAAGTAAAACCTGACTAAATCTCATATCCTATATAAAAACCAAAAGATATATATCTTGAGGCTGCCAAATTTTCATAATCCAAGTAATGGAGAAGAAGTCAGACGAGAAAAGACTAGAAGATATCCCAATAGTCAGAGAATTCCTAGATGTTTTTCTGAAGATCTACTTGGCCTTCCTCCCATTCGTCAAGAAGAATTCCAAATCGACTTAATTCTAGGAGCGGAGCCTGTGGCCCGAGCACCCTACAGATTAGCTCCTTCAGAAATGCAGGAATTATCAAACCAACTGCAAGAGTTAGCAGACCGAGGTTTTATACGACCGAGTACTTCACCCTAGGGAGCTCCTGTCTTATTTGTTAAAAAGAAAGACAGATCTTTCAGAATGTGTATCGATTACCGGGAGTTGAATAAACTTACTGTAAAGAATCATTACCCATTACCTAGAATCGATGACTTATTTGACCAACTTCAAGGTTTGAGTGTCTACTCAAAAATCGACCTAAGATCAGGCTATCATCAACTGAGAGTAAGGGATGAAGATATTCCTAAGACTGCTTTCAGAACAAGATACGGACACTATGAATTTCAAGTAATGCCATTTGGTTTAACTAACGCGCCTGTTGTATTCATGGATCTCATGAACCATGTGTGTAAACCATACTTAGACAAATTCGTAATAGTATTCATCGATGATATTCTCATCTACTCTCGTAACGAAGAAGAACACGCAAATCATTTGAAAATAATCTTGGAATTACTCAGAAAAGAGAAACTATATGCCAAGTTCTCCAAGTGTGATTTCTGGATCCACATGGTTCAATTTCTTGGACACTTAATTGATAGTCAATGTCTTCATGTTGACCCCGCCAAGATTGAAGCAGTTAAGAACTAGGCATCTCCCACTACACCCACAGAAGTTCGTTAATTCTTAGGACTCGCTTGCTATTATCAAAGATTCACCCAAGGTTTCTCAAAGATTGCAAAGCCTTTGACTAAATTAACCCAGAAAAATAAGAAGTATACATAGGAAAAGATCAAGAGACGGCTTTCCAATTGCTAAAACAAAAACTGTGTGAAGCTCCAATCTTAGCATTATCAGAAGGAAACGATGACCTTATCGTTTACTGTGGTGCATCTCTTCAAGGTCTGGGAGCAGTATTAATGCAAAAAGAAAAAGTTATTGCATATGCATCCCGACAACTCAAGCCTCACGAAGAAAACTATACCACTCATGATCTTGAATTAGGAGCAGTAGTATTCGCTCTTAAAATCTAGAGACACTATCTATACGGTACAAAGTGTACAATGTTCACTAATCATAAAAGCCTTCAACATATTCTTCATCAGAAATAATTAAACATGAGGTAACGCCGATGGCTGGAATTGCTTGCAGATTACGATTGTAAGATTCGCTACCATCCAGGAAAGGCAAATGCCGTAGCAGATGCCTTAAGCCGGAAGAAACCACTCTGAATTAGATCATTAATCATGACCCTTCACCCAAAGTTACCCACATAAATCCTCGAAGCTCAAACCGAGGCAATCAAAGAAGAAAACATCAAAGCCGAGAACCTATGAGGAATGGACAAATCATTCAAAATTCGTCCTGATGGAACTCGTTGTATCAAGAATCAAAGTTAGTTACCACTCTTTGGTGGTTTGAGAGACTTAATTATGCATGAGACCCATAAATCAAAGTATTCCATTCACCCAGGTTCTAACAAAATGTACCAAGATCTAAAGAAACTCTATTGGTGGCCTAACATGAAGGCAATAATCGCTGAATATTTTGGCAAATGTTTAACATGTTCTAGAGTTAAGGCAGAATGTCAGAAGCCATCCGGCTTACTGGTACAACCAAAGATCCCTATGTGGTAGTGGGAAAGAATAACAATGGATTTTGTCACAAAACTACCCAAAACCTCAAACGAACATGACACAATTTAGGTCATTGTTAATCGCCTTACCAAATCCGCACATTTTATTCCTACCCGGGCGACAAATAGTATGGAAACCCTTACAAGGTTATACATCAAAGAAATAGTCTCCCGGCATGGCGTGCCAATATCCATCATCTCGGATCGTGACACTCATTTCACATCCAGATTCTGGCAATCATTACAAAATGCTTTGGGTACTCAATTAGACATGAGTACGGCATATCATCCCGAAACTGATGGACAAAGTGAAAGAACCATCCAAACACTCAAAGACATGCTTCGAGCCTGTGTCATAGACTTTGGAAATGGATAGGAAAGACACTTACCATTGGTGTAATTCTCTTACAATAACAGTTACCATGCCAGTATTAAGGCAGCACCGTTTGAAGCACTTTATGGTTGAAAGTGCAGATCACCTATTTGTTAGGCCAAAGTTGGAGATGTTCAACTCACAGGACTAGAAATAATTCATGAAACCATTAAAAAGATAGTGCAAATTCGACAACGCTTGCAAGCTGCAAGAGATCGGCAAAGAAGTTACGCCAATGTCAGGCGAAAGCCTTTAGAATTTCAAGTTGGAGATTGTGTTATGTTAAAAGTGTCACCTCGAAAAGGTGTCATTCATTTTAGAAAGAGAGGAAATCTTAATCCCTGGTATATTGGACCATTTAAGATTCTTAAAAGAGTCGGTCCAGTGGCATATAAACTAGAGCTTCCTAAAGAGCTCAGGAATATCCACAATACTTTCCACGTTTCTAATATAAAGAAATGCTTATCTGACGAATCCCTTATCGTTCCAATAAAAGAGCTTTGGCTCAATGACAAACTCAAAGTATGATGGAACTCTAACAGAGGACCAGAATTTACGTGAGAACGCGAAGATGAAATTCGTGCCAAATATCCTCATCTATTTTCCAATATCACTTTCAAGTACAATTAAATCTCGGGATGAGATTTCTGTAAGGATGGGGGACTATAACAACCCGCAATTTTCATCAATGTAATTATCCATTTATTATATTAGATGCAATGTAATATCCATCTATTAAATTAGATGCAATGTAACATCTTTATGTACCACCTTTATACAAGGAAATTTTTAGCTTTATTCCATTATGCAACGTAACTTGCATAACTAAAGTAAACGAGCTCACACAACCACCTATGCAATATCTATCAATGTTTATATCAAACAAACATCATAACATGTAAAGTCAATAATCTGTTATCTATTTTATCATGTACGTTATCTATTGAACATAACGATATTATCAAATGAACGTTATCTGTTAACGTTTATGCCTAAACCCTAATTTTATGTAATGTAAACATTCAAAATCAATGTACAAGCAAACAAGGCATATGTACAAGTAATCTATGCATAAAATTCAAATACTTAACATATTACCTAGGTTGTGTGACGAAGCCGTTACTTTCATTTCATATACTTTTTTCATCAATCAGATTTCCCTGTACTGTTAAGGTGAGTTCATAGCCTCGCATTTCAATCTTTTAAATATTTTATAAACCCGCGAAGGGGATACATGCTATAAACCATGAATGCAAGTACTTTTATGTATGCTATCCTGATTCATTATTGCTTAAGTACCTACTTTTGCTATTAAGACCCCATTATCATGAACCGTTAATCACTCTTCGGAGTGAGCGCGAATGTTGTAAATAGATCTATTTGGGACTGGACTCCCCGTTGGTGTACCTATACTTTCGGTAACCAATAGCACTTCATTTGAATAACTATGCGTGTGTTTTGCAAAGGCACCTGTTGGGGCAACTACTTGTTATTATTGATTATCCTAAGGCCTCAGTGTCATGAGCTTAGAGCAATAATATTATTTTCTATGATAATTGTACATGCATGCAATTATTACAAACTATGGGTGTATAACAATGTAACCTACTATTGAACTTGCATTCAAACTACTTTACTTAAACCTATGAATTTCACTCAACCTTTGTGTTGACTTTTTAGCATGTTTATCTCAGGTAATTGAGCAACTTATGGCACGGAGTGGCACAGACTTAAAGATGGTAAAACTGTTATCATTGAAACTTTACGTTTCTAGATTTTGGGACCTTACTTTTTGTAAAAACTCTGATGAATAAATGAATGATAACACAATTTTCCAAAAACGTCTCTTTACGATTCGTTTTCTATGATTATGACTGTTGTACTATGAAATAACACCCCAGATTAGTTTCCGGTGCTATATATGACAAAATAGGGGTGTTAGAGGCTGTCACACCCGAATAGATCTATTTTATAACATTCGCGCTTACCCTCCGAGTAATTAACAGTTAAATCTGCTTAAGCTAATTCGTAATTATTTGGGTAAAAGTAAAGTAATGTCCTTGTTTTCAAAAATAAAGTGAAACAAACAATGTTCTTCGTCCCAAAATAAGTAAATGAGTATGTAGACCAGTTTGTAAAACGAATTGTATATGCGCATATAATAAATTCAAACCAATCATGTAAATGAAGTTGGTAACAAGCATGTTCTCACCCCAAAATTTGTAAAGTATATGTAAAACAAGTAAAACGTAAGGCTATAAACTCACCTCGAGTGAATGGATGGTAAATGGATATCAAATGAGTGTATACGTCTCGCATATGACCGAAGGCAACCTAATTAATTATAGGCCATATGAGTACTAAGTACTTTGAATATCTAACACCATATATAATGCTATATAGCTACATCACCATCTAATTGTATTTGTGAAATAATATTTAAATCGTATTTGATAAATAATAACTATGTATTTGTACTCATATAATTGTATGCATAGTTCAATCGCCTTTGTAAAATAATATTTATAAAGTTTAAAACATGTATAAATATTATTTAAGTGATTCTAAAATGTTTCGCAAAAATTTTTATTAAACACGAACCAACACTATTCATGTCAGGTTATAGTGTATAAGTATAAAATAGTGCGTATCTTCCTCATTTTAAGTTCGTTTTGTACGTTCTTTATGTCCACGCTTTCGTATTTAAGAGATGTATCAAAATATTACATTTTTTATTTTTAGTCCACTGATGAACAATACTTTTTACTGTTCATGCACTTTTATAAATTTAGTTATTGTAAACTCGTAAAAGTCATATCTTATTCCTTTTAACTCCGATTTTAGTGATTCTTTCGAGCATGTCTTCGTAATTAAAATTTCTATCTAATTATGATATTTTCCAAAAATTATCTGCGATGAATAGTAATTTTCTTTTATAAAATTATTTTTAAAAAAAGTATTTATTATCGTAAAGTTGCAAAATCCAAAACTCCTTCGTTATTGATCCAAAAATCATGATTCTTTATGTATTAGAATCCTAAAAATATGTACTTTCTGTGAAAAATAATCATATATTTTATCAGAAGTGAAATAGTAATAAGTTTTTATAAAATTGTTTATATAAAAACGCTTTTTATCTAGATCTTGCAAACTCCGTATCTCCTTCGTTATAGCTAGGTTTTTCGAGTTCCTTACATATTTGGAATCCTCATGAGATGTATATTTTTAAAAAAATATAAAATAAATAGTTTATATTTTGAATTAAAACAGAAAGTTTGGAGTTCTTGCATAAAAATTGTTTTAACTTATTTTTACACACTTTTTGGCATAAGTGAAATATTACAAGTCCTCTACAACACATTATATCACATGTCTCATATATATTAGGTCTATTAGTCCATCATTTATCCAAGATCCACAAGTCCTTTCATTTGTTTACTTGTATCTTTAAGAAGTAAAACCTTAAACCATTAATTTATATACACTTTTATAAATTAATCCATACTTATACAATATTTATACTTCCATTCCAACATGAATTTAACATCCATATAACATATGACAAAGCATATCAAACCATGTTCAAGTGTAAAAATCCATTATACATGTTAATAAGTTTTCTAGATGGTGATTTACTATATAAATATTATATACACATAAAATCATAAATGAAATGAATGTAGGGTTTTTATATAACCTTAATATGAAGTATGATGACAAGTAACAAGATCTAAACCCTAGTTTAGAATCCAAACCCAAGCTTTCAATACTTAGAAAACCCTAATTACCAAGAACCCTAATCTTATACCTTTCTTGATTAACCCTTGTAAATGCTAAACCAAGCCTTCAAGACACCTTAGGATATCTTAGATATGTTGTTAGTACACTTGTATAATTGATAAATAAATTTTGTATGGATTATTTAGTGTGTTTGTGGTATGTTGTGGGTTAGGGAGAGAGCACAAGAGAGATTGTGTAAGTTTTTCTTATGTAAATGAGATGTGTATGTTCTTTCTACTAGTTAGCACTCTTATATACTACTATGACTTAGTCAAGTTCACTATTAGGATTCTTTGGACAAGATGAGCAAAATGAGGAAGTCTTTAGTCAATATAACTAGTCATGTACTAAGTTGATAAATGCTAGTGTTTTGTACAAGTCCTAGTTGGTTAATTATGTGCTTCATGTCCCCTTGGGACTTCATTTGCACCAAAAATTAGGGAGGGGAGGGACTAGAGAAGTCTTAGATATTTTATGTTGATATTTTGTAGTATTACTTGAAGTTATAAGTAGTGTAGGTTAAGTGTAGAAGTATAACTTGTAAAGTGTATGTCTTGGTTTGGTTCCTTTATGTAAAATTCGGCTATGATGAATAACATAGGTGAAGTTTTATAAAGCTTTGAGTATTGGGTATAAAAATAGGTATTTGTTGAAGAGTAGAAAAGTTTGGTGGTTTCGAATGCCTAAATGTATTTTATCGCGAAACGTAAACACTTTACGTAACCAATAAAAATAAAATGTGCCAAGTTAATAATCATCCTCTAAATAATTATCTAACACTTGCTTGACGTAAACATTTAATTTTTTGATGTCCGTTTATGTTAAATGTTGGAAATTTAAAGTGAACGCGTAAAAGTTTATAATTAATAATTAGATGTTCATGGATGTAAAAAGGTGTAAAAATGTGAGTTGTTACATATGACGTATCTCTTTTGCTGGATAAGGCGTATTAAACAGAAATCAGTAATCTTCAAATATCATCATTTTAGCTCCAAATATGCGTCTTTTAGCATGTTTTCACAAATCATTCCCTAATTACTGCAAATGTAACTTTTAAGCAATTAAGTACAAATTCTTGCAATAATTATATCAAAATGGGTAAATTACTTGGGATAAATGATGGTATAAATATGACGTTACTATATGTCATCAAATATCCCTCCGCTTAAATCCTACTTGTCCTTAAGTAGACTCTATAAATTTTAATAAAAATGTATCCTAACCGAAGTAAGGATTTTTCCGTTTAAGCACTTCTTTCGTTTTAATCACCTGTACAAGTCCAAGCACCTCACGAAATATGAGAAATGAAAACACTCAAATCACTCAACTAATCTAAGGTGTAACATTTAATTGGTACACTCATTTGCTCAGTCATGATTAGTTTCATATCATAAGCTTGGCAAGGATACACATCTTCACCACTAGAGATAAGGAGGAACAAGTCAAAAGGTAAATTGGGTTTTTATAATAAGGCTTAGGGTTGATCATTCTAACAGTATTTCACCAGAAGTACCATTCCAACAAGCCAGCTGAAGCACACATACACGGCCTTAACGACAGAATACACATGTGTGTTCGAACACACCCTCATTCGAATTTAACCAACGGTTAGGATGTAGAACAATATAGGGTATGGATTTTCTAACTTTCACCAAAAGTAATAAACCAACAAGGCAGCTAAATCACACATACATGACCGTGACGACGGAATAGACATGCATGACTCGATTACATCCTCGTTCGCGTAAAACCAGCGGCTAGTCATTAGGAAAGGGAAGTAAATTGTTGTTAAATAAAATTTACAAACAAATATATAAAGCTTGAACAAATAAGGTACATAGTTGCTAGAAACTTTTCCTGACCGTTCCATGATAAAGAATCGAAATATAAACAAACATCTTGATCATGAGAATGACAAAGACAACCTAAGTTGGCGTTCCCATAACGGTCAACTTCCCAATCATCCCAAACTTTACATACTTTTACAAAAGAAGTGGTGATGTCGGCCACTTTATACAAAACTATACATCGTTGATTTATAATCACATATCAACGAATAATCGGATCTTCTAAGTATTTCATCGGTTTAAGCTTTACGAACCGACTATAATTCCTTTCATCTCTTTTTTGATGCATTTTCTATTTTCTTTAAATACAGAACAATACGAATCTTAGTGTGTTTTCACCATCTTCACCATCATAATTCATTCAGATAATTTTTCTTTAAGCACTTCATCTTTGGACATAATTCATAATTACGAATGTAGCAAAATACACAAGCTACAAATTATCCCATTGCATTGTGCAATTTCCCGACCTAACCAGAGATAGAAAATTTCACTTTGACACAGGAAATACAAGACTTTACACAAAAGCAACTAGCAATTTTAATTAAATAGGCTTAATCTATAGGGTAGGATAAGGTGTAAAGGTGTAACGAAATAAACATTTGGTGTGAAAAAGACAGGAATGGCTCAACAGGTTTTTCTAGGGGATCTTACTCTTATAGTGACAGTAAGCAAGGGGTTGCACGGGATTTAACTAACCAGTGTAGTTAGTTAATTTTACAACATATAGGCTTTTTGGTGTATTCCTAGAAATTTACCAGTTAAACATGTTACTCCATCTAAATACATAGTATTCATTATTGAGGTCTCGAGTGATATACTAAGCCAAGTTCTAAAGTCCACTACATCACCGGCACACTCATAATTTTTGTTGAATTTTTGGTAAACGTTTGGAAACGGAATAGGCTCAATTCTCACAATTTATCATTAAGGATTATAGTGCGCGAGGTCATGTAACTAGTAATTTTTACAAAAGTTATGCTAATTTTTTTTAATTTGGCATAAATTAAGCATATTGCATATTATTTTGTAAAAAGAAGACAAGTAGGCATTCTAATTCTCCATCCCCCACTTAAGTTATACAACGTCCTCGTTGTATAGATAAAGCAACTAAAGAAAATGGGAAATATAATTAGAACGAAGGAACTTCTCTGATATGTTGCTCGAGATGATTCTTCATTTTTGAGTTCTTGAGCAACAGTGTGTTGATAAGGCGTCAGAATGCATGTTAGATTTCAACACACGCGTCTTTTTCAGAATATACCATATTGTTGATTTCCATGCAGCAAGGTCCTGCATAAAAGATTAGAAGACAAAGGTGCAATTTCTATCTCGGTTTACAAAGATTACAATGATGGAAAACAATTAAACACACTGTACAGGGATCAATACGCCGTATCCCAAACCCAAGGACACGCCGTATAGAATCCTGTAAAAATAATTAAAAATCTTAAAAGTACTGGAAATTAAATACTGAGTTTAATAACTGATAACGTCCAGACATGTCCATATGTCGTATCTAGTTGGGTTCGATACGCCGTATAGAATGTCTGGGAAGATAGACTCAATCAAACAATTTAAAGTTACAATTTCAAACAATTTAAAAACGAGGTCGGGTTGTCTCCGGGTAAGCACTTTTGTTTCAGCCAATCGTTAAGTTTGACTTTTTCTTCATCTTATTTCTTTATTCGTCACTGGTTCACTCGCATTTGTGAGCGAATTTCTTCATAATCAATTGGCATGACACAAACTTTTTGCAAAATGACATGCCGAGCACAACATCTCTTGTCACATCATCATCGTCAATGATGGTAAAACCTAGAATAATAGAAAATTTTCCAACGAAAACAGGTATATCTACTAAAGTCCCGGCTAGATTCTTCCCTTCATGATCATCCTTGTCCTTAATTATGGAGTAGTAAAATCTTTTGGTTATTAAATTAATGGACAAAGAAAGGAGGAGGTCAGCATAAACGTGTGTATACTCGATCATACAAGAAAATTTCATTTTATAATAATGCTTAGAATTATTTGGTTTATTGACAAAAGTTGGCTTAAAATCAACATCTTGATTCATCTTAGGTTCTAGAGGTATGTCCAAATCATTTAATTCAATATAGTTACCGAAAAGTGGGTTGAAATTAACATCCTCTCTTTTAAGTTCTGTTTTGGAATCAAGATCTCTCAACATAAAGACCCTTTTAATTAAGCTAGTGGCAGGCTTAACGCTTTTGAAAACCAGTTTTTCTTCCTTGACCCATAGAGTAAATTTTCTTTTGAAAACATCGATCTTGGAATGGGCAGTGGACAAGAATGGTCGTCCGAGGATCAAAGGGACATCTTCATCCTCGGGTATGTCCAAGATGATAAATCTATGGGGAAAATAAATTTGCCAATCCTTACTAGCACGTTTTCTGCAAAACCCCTTGGTTATTTTATTGTTCTATCGGCCAGTTCAATGGTCAACCTAGTATGAGATAAAATTCCTAGACCAAGGTTGGTGTAGGTAGAAAATGGCATAACACTCACACTTGCTCCTAGGTCAACAAGGGGTTTATCAAAACAAATATTATGAATAAAATAAAGTAGAGTAAAGCTCCCTGGGTCCTTTTCTTTCTGAGGCAAGATGTGATCATAAGCATCCCGAATCTTCACTCCTTGTGCCTCATTCCAATCACAGCAGTAGGTATGTAGTCACCCTGGGAAGGGAACTGGTTCATTGAATCTGCTTCTGTGCTGTGAACCTGATACGGCATATGGGCTACATTCTATACGGCGTATCTCAGATGAATCAGCTATAGCGGTCGAGCTCGATTTGACCTAGTATCTTGGGTTTGATTCCTTGGAGCCAATTAGATTTCTGAATCCTCTTTCTTGTAAGACTTTGCTCATCTGTCTGATCTGTATTTCTAAGGTCTTAATTAAAGCTCCTTGATTTCTTATTGCTGCATTGGTAGAAGCTCGGATCTCTTTGATAATGTTTGAGTTCTGTTCGTGTCTCATAGCTGATTTTGCCATAAATTTGGTCAGAGACTCTTCCAAAGTTTGTCTTCGATCAGGGTATGAAGAATTTTTGTTGTTTCATTGGTAGAATCCTAGCCCTGCTGCTCTGTGCTGTCCTCTAGGTTGGTAGGGTGCACCAAACTATGTATAGTAGGCTTCTTCAAGAGTTTTCCCATCTTCCTTGAGTGGATAGTCCTTTGTGTAGTGTGGTCCCTTACATAGTTCGCATCCGACCTGAGCAGCGTACACTTTCTCGTTTACTTTCTTAATTTCCCTCTCGAGATTGTTGAGCTGAGCCTGGATTGCAACCAATCTGTCAGAAGTTTCAGTACTTCTAGCTCTTGATGTTACATTGTGCCATTTTTAAGAGTACTCGTCCATTTCTTGGATGGCCACTTTTGCATCAGCAACGGTTTTAGTAGGTATGGCTCCTTTTGAATCAAGGATTTATCTAGTTGGAACATCTAGCACATTGTAAAACAAGATGACTTCATGCATATCAGTCAAATAATGTTAAGGACACTTCATCAGCAATTCTTTAAATCTTTCCCAGGCTCGGAAAAGGCTTTCATCAGGTTCCTGCTGGAAGTTGTTGATTTCCTCCATTTTCTTTGCGGTACGGGCAGGTGGGCAGTATTTGTTTAGAAACTTCGATTTAAGGTCTTCCCAGGTTTAATTGAACCTGATGGTTAGTTCCTTATCCAACGGCTTGCGGCTCTAGTAAGGGATACAGGGAAGGCTCGAAGCATGATTTGATCTTGAGTTATGTTCGGGATGTGGAATAAGTCAACGATCTCTAGAACTTTTTCGATGTGTTCGTTTGCGTCTTCGTGTTCCGAACCACTGAAAGTATTGTCGCAAAGTTCCTTGAGAAATTGCCCTTTAATTCGAATTGGGCATTTGCATCAATCTTGGGCCTAGTAACGCCCGACCTATAATCTCCGCGGGTCTTGCTCATGTATTGTTTCATTGTTTCCATCATAATTTTTGTAGCTTCTTCTTCTAAATGTTCTTCGATGTCAGAAAATAAACCGAGTCCAGGTAAACTCGATTCTCTAAGACCAGGTGTCTCGAAAAGCCTCCTTTTTATTTGAAATACTTTTTTCGGGTTGTCCAGGGGTGTTAATAGTTCATTAGTAGAACTCCTTGTCATGCATCACCTAAAACAGAGGACAATAAATCAGTAGGATAGGCTCTTTGGAAAGAATACAGAAAATTAATCACGGAAATCAGATTTAGTTCTGCTACTGTATCAGATGACAGATACGCCGTATCCTATTGATTAGAATACGCCGTATATGTCTGCTGAATGATAGTACGCCGTATTGAGTCGCAGAATACGCTGTATTGTTTGGAAGAACATAATACGTTGTTTAGACTGCAAAAGTCAATACGCTGTCTAGGTAGAAGGTTTGATACGTCGTATCCAACTGGTGGATACGCCGTATCAGGTGATCAATCATAACAGAATACTTTTAAAAACTTTAAAAACAATTAAATAATGCGAGAATTTAAACAAAAAATTTAAACACAAAATGCAATTAAATATAAACAGAATTTAAATTATGCATATTAAATTATTCTAAGCTAATTAGGGGTTAAAAGTACTAATAAAATTAAAGGTTAACTTTTTCACTCCCTGGCAGCGGAGCCAAAAACTTGATGTGTCGTTGTGTGGTTGTAATTTATGATTCAAGTTTTAAATTTACATTTTACCGACTTAACCAAAAATAACACTTTAACGGGCAATGTACCCGGTCGGTGGTAGTTTCGTGGTAAGTAGGGTGTCGAACACTAAGATCGAAGTTGTAACCTTATAATCTACCAGTATTTTAATTAGTCTATTTACTCGTTAGTTCTAATTACTAGTTAAACCTATGCTATATATGTTTCTAATGATAAGGGGGGTTTTCAGCCTGAGAGACTGGTAGAGGTTTGGGTGGTGACTATAATTAATTCAATACACAATAAACACAAAAGAAGATAATCAGAAGATAAAAAAGCGGTACAAGCCGAATGATAGAAAACCGTATAAGCCATATGGTATGTGCTTAATTACACATACCTTTTACCTTTAAAAATGAGCTAAAATAACCAAAATCGGACTTAAAATGCCAAATATATGCTTGTTCTGCTAATTGTATTGTGCAGGAACGGATAACTAAGAAAAAGACGAAAAACAAAGCCAAAACGACAAAACCGGACTCGGAATGGAAAAGACTGTGAAAAACAAAGCCAAATCGAAGCCGAAAAGTATATCATGTCAATAGTCATCAGAAAAGTCATAACTGGTAAAGTCAAAGTCAACCCCGACAAATCAAAAGTTCAACATGTGAAGAAATATAAGTTTGAGGGTTAATATTGCCAATAAACATAAAAACTTATATTTAAAGAGAAAAGAGAAAGAAATAGAGAAGGGCCAAAACTTGCCATGGAGCAAAGTCTACACTCATAGGACTAAACTGTCAAGTCTTTGAAAGATTATAACACACCAAGGACGTGCGGTGCGGTTGCACTATAAATCTTCGGGGACATGTTTTGCCAAGTCCAAAGTTATTTATACCACTGGGTCGTCGGATGCAAAACACACATATGAACACTATCAAGGACCAAAACTTGCCACTTCCCAAACCCGTAATGCATCCCTTACATATCGTACTAATCATTTTTCCGCCATTCCACTCCCCACATATCACATGTTTCCAAAGCTCTTTCTTTTACCCTATTAAACTCAACCAAACCCATTGGACATAAACTTCCCTGCTGTAAGATTGCCAAACTTGGCCAATCTACACAAACTTCCCTAGCACCATTTCGGGACCTAGATGACCCAAGAAGGTTGAAGGGCCCAAGATTAAAGGCTGTGAAACCCCTCACACAACAAACACAACCCTCGTGTGTGTCTACAATGAAGTTTTTAGTTTTTAAATTTCCTTTGTAATTTTCTAAATTCATGTATTGTTCATGCAATTAAGTCTCAAAATCTTTTCAATTTCAGTTTAATGTTTTGTTACTACATTTGTACTCTTCTTTAGTCATTAATGAAGCAAGTTCAATCGTGTTTATGTTTTAAATTTCAAGTAATAAGCCATTTTTTTGCAATAAGCTCGTAATAAGCTGTTTTTAGCTTATTACCTTCTCTTAAGCTCAAAAGTTATACACAACTTGTTAAAAGCCTTTATAAACTGTCTTTGTTCATTAATGTTGAATACCTTCCTTTTGCATTCAACTTCATTCAAATTTGGAAGCTCAAGGAGTAATAAGCTAAAATTAGCTTATTGAGCTTGATAGCTCAGGTTTAGAGGCTAGGGAGCCATTAGGTCAGGGTTTTAAGCCACTCACTCTACAAGAGTGGCTAGTGACTGAGACTACAAAAATCAAGGTTTCATTTCTCTATTTTCACTTAGCTTAACTTTTTTTAAGATATTAGCTTATTTGCTTTTAATCTTTGCAAAAACATTTGTTTAGACTTGTTATTTATATGTTGTAAGTTTTCATTAGATTTAATGTGTGTAACTTTAGTTTCTCTTTAAAAACTGTCATATTAGTGTATTAAGCTAGTAGAGAAACTAGCTTATTTTTCCAAATAAGCTAGGTAATTTATAGCTTAAATAGTTTAATTAGGTCATTTTTAGTAGAAGTGGATAAAAGGTTTTAAAAGTTTTAGTTTTAAAAAGATTTTAAGTGCAAATTGGTTTGACAGTTTTAAAGTAAAGGGGTGTTTGGGATAACCCTTAAAGTGGGTCAAAGCAGGTTTTGGCATGGGTTATGGCCATTAAAATAGGTTTAGTCTAGATTAATAAGTTCATATAAGCTGTTTTTAAAAGTATTTCAGTTTTTAAAAGTGTTTTCCAAAGGTTTATAAACTTGCTTTGAAACTGTGAGATTTTTATAAATATCACAAGTGCTTATTTGATTAAGCACTTGTGGTTTGAATTTGGAGTGTCAAAAAAGTGTGTAATTTGTGTGTTAAAAACAAGCTGCCACACTCTTTGGTCTTTTGACTTTGTGAGTCAAAAAGTACCAAGTCTTTGCTAGTGGCAGTTTTAAAAACCCAAAGACCCTTTTTCATTTAATAAAATCAGCAGGTTTTTATGCTTTTTAAAAGCTCAAAATTGGTGCACAAGCTGTTTAGCTAGAGCACTCAATCTGTTTGAGCTTATTTGTGGGCTTATTTTCAAGCCTCAACCTTGCTTTTGGCTGTTTTGAAAGACTTAGGTGTAGAGACTACTCATTTTTTCTTCTTGGCTTATTTCAGCTTAATTTGTAAGCTCAATTGTGTCCTTTTCAGCTTATTTTGTTTGTTTAATAAGCTGTGTTAAGCTTATTCCCATTCCCTTGTGCTTTATGAGCTTTTTAAGCCCATATTTACACCAACAGTACTAACCTCCAAGTTAGTACTGTTGTGGGTTTAAGCCACATTTTGGCTTATTGAGCTTATTCCATAAGCTCAAATTGTTTCCTAATAGCATTTTAGGTTAGTTTAAATAGTTGTTTAGCTTATTTGTTCAAGTCTTAAGCATCTTAGCCTTTTAAGCTCATTTTAAGCCCTCTGTCATTAAGCCTTTGTCCCAGCTTATTTAGTATAGCTTTTCTTTTTCTTTTTAGCTTATTTAGGTTAGTTTAGATCCCTTAGCTTATTTTAGTTCTTGTCTTAGCTTAATTCGACCCTAAGTCCAAAAGGACTTAGCCTTTTTTTAGCCTTTAAGCCCAAATAAGCCAAACTGTCAAGTTTGAGCTTATTTTTAAGCTTATCCACTGCTTTTCACAAAAAGCTCTAGTTGACAAAGTTGTTAAGCCCCACGAGCTTAACAACTTTGCTTCTT